>QZWR01000087.1:0-42952 GCA_004114325.1 Zoophagus insidians
AACTACTCTCTTTCCTCTCTTGCTTTTCAAATTTTCTCAGGACTCGGTCCTGATACGGGGGTCATGGTCCGAATTTTTTTGTAGGACCATGTGACGGGAAGATGTCACGTTTCGCGACAAATAAAAATTTAATAAACAATTCTTTTGCAGAACCAGTCGCGAGACTATAAGGTTAAGCAAAGGGAATGCTTCTAGTAAACTAAGAGTACGAATAACAGTACTTAAGTGTGAGGGTTAAAAAGTATCTTTCTTTTGTCATGAGCCATCTCAATAGCCTTGAAATGGAAATAATTATTATTGATTAATTCGATAATAATTATTTATCAATGGAAAGTCTTGTGTAACGGCGGATAAATACGGTTTCCGGATTTGGAATAAGGTCTGAATCGGATCGGAGGATCGGGAGATGTTTCGGATATATTTAGTTTCAGATTGTTTCATTTAATGACGTCAGAGTATGGAGGCCTCGTGGTTTCTCTATCTCATATACCAGAGAGAAACCGCGAGTCTTTCCCTCCATACTCTGGTTAACAATAAATTTTCCTTCCATAAGTAACTCTCTCTCTTCTCTTTGCTCTTCCCATAAGGTCAGGACTCGCTCCTGATATCCTTATTGTTTTTCTCGTTTTAATAGCTAATTTATATCCTGATCGTAACAACAGCAACAAAAGCTCGTTGTTATGACAGCTGTCTTTGTCCTTACGAATTGACAACTGCAAAATGAATGTCAAGATCAGGTGATCAAGTAAAAGAAATATCGTAATTCGTAACAAAGACCTTTGATACTGCATAATGTTTAACCTGTTTCGTAACTCTGCGCGTATACTCTGTACGCGGCGTCCTTTGCTGACTTTGTATGCACGTCCCAACTTTGTTCAACAGATCAACTGCGGCTTCACCACCACCACCAATCCTTGCGCTAATGTAGATCCCAGAAACCATGACGAAGTTAGCATCAGCGACGTCATTGAAGTCTTGAAGGCAGCTAGGGGTAACAAGAAGGCTTTATTAAACAAGGAGAAGAATAAGAACAAGAAGAAGAAAAGTGAGAGTGAGAAGGAGAAGAAGAGGACGTTAAAGAAATCACTTTCAAAGACCGCATTAAGAAAAAATCCCAAATATCGCTGGAAAGAAAGTTTAGAAAAAGTCCAAGATCAAAGTACTCCTCTCTCTCTATGTCTTGGTACTAAAGAAAGGTATTGATCGGTAATAGTCAAGGAATTGGATATTTCCCCCAAACCTCGCAAACCACTTTCTGGCTATCTGTTGTTTTCCATGGATAGGTTGAGGGCTGAACCGCTCGAGCCTGGGAATGGTGCCATACAATTTTCGATGCGTTCAACCTCGGAATGGGGCAAGCTAGATGAAAAAACCAAACAGGGATATTTGGACAGGGGAAGAAGCGCCATTGCTAGTTATAGCGAAGAATACCACTCCTGGCGAAAATCACTGAATCCGCGGCAAAAGTTTCTCTTAACTCGCGCTCGAACGCTGAAGAGAAAGCTGAGCGGAAAGAAGCCAAGAAAACCCATCAAACGAGCAAATGCGTTTTTTGCTTTCTTGCGTGCCAACAAACACCTGAGAGAAGGCAAAACATTGATCGAATTCTCCAGTCAGATGGCTCAGACCTGGAGAGAAATGTCTTTCGAGGAGAAGGAGTTATGGAAACAGCGAGCAATAGCTGAAGCAGTCACAGAATAAAGCGTTTATTTAGTCGCTCTTGCTGCTGCGTTTAGGGATGACGTCGACGAGGAGGCGGAGGAGGACGAGGTCCAATCATCATCCTTGGGCGCCTGGCTGGGATTGAGTTTCTGTTGGATCATGCGTCCTGCGAGTTCAAACAATTGGTCAAGATTCTCCGCCTTGATCTTGGCTTCTTCCCAGCTGTTGCCCCAGACATACAGCCCCCTTCTTCTGACCAGCACGGCAGGCGCGTCAGGATACATCAGCAGCACGCGTTCCATCTCAGCCTCGAGGTCGGCGACCGTGGCTGCATTTTCGAGGATAGGAACGACCAGCGTTTCATCGTACCTTTTTCGCAATCGTGCGATGGGCTGCAAATGCGATACTTGAAACGTCTGGCGGAAGAGTAGCGAGGCCAGCACGGAATTCACCGATTGCGCATGAATGCACGCGACAGCTTTGGGAAAATGTCGAAAGATACATTCAAACAAGGGCGCTTCTTCGTTGGCCTCTCTGGTCAGCGTAGGACCGACGACAATTTGCGCAGCGTTTAGTCGATCATGCTGTGCTTTTGCTGGAGTTGAATAGAATTTACCTCTGTTCGGGTTGAATTAGGATGGGAAAGAGAGAAAGATTATACCCTTCTTGGTAACAGAGTGCTCCCCTATGTTAATTGAGAGAAGCTGATTAGTAAGCATCACTAGTAGGAGATTTACCCATATCCTCGCATCCATCCCAGGTCGTAAAACTGCCTTGCTGAACTAACCAATAATTCTTTCGCAGAAGTGGACATTTTTTTCCCTTGTTGTGGTGATCACGTGCTTAATCAAGAATTTATTTATTTTTTAGGATTAAATCCTATCGCGTTTAACAAATGGCTAAATTTATCATCTCCTCCTCCGCTGCCCTTTTTCTGTTTGACTTGAACCGTGTTCGTATTGTTGTTGTTGTTGTTGTTGATGTTGTTGGCGTTGGTGTTGGTGGTGGTGGTGTGAACAGCATTGTTAGTGGTCAAGGGAATCTCATTCAATGGAGATAACGTTCTAATGGCAGTCATTACTGGTTTCGTCGTTGTTATTCCAGGTGTCATTCCAGCAATCGCGGTGGAGGGATTCACCTTACCACTTCTTAGCATCATTAATAATCGATGCAGAGAATTCCTACTTTCTTGTTAAATTCTCAAGATTAGGAATTTTACTTGATGAGCTGAGTTTTCTCCACCAATGACAAAGCATCCTGACACCACACTACTTCATCTACCGAGACTGGAAGATGTGATTCGGGCGTTTCAAATGCATCCTCTCGAAATCTGGAGGATGTTTCCACGCGTAGCAATACAGGTTCCTCGGGAAATCGATCCTTGAAAATAACTACATATCATCAACACTGCCCCTCCCCCACAGTAGTTGAGGATTACTTCTAGCAGCAAAAACCGGCCTTAAAGAATTCTCCTGCTTGGGCTTTAAAGAAAAGCAAAGATGCATTCTTAGAAAATTTATCGTATCCGCCTCCAAAATATTTCTACTCTCCCATACGCCAATAAATAAATGAAATCAAAATAAAACAGAAATACTTTTCAAATACTCGATATAAAGAGGTAAATACCTGTACTCTTTCCAACTCCATTTGCCTAACTCCTTCCACAGCGACAGGCGGAGTGGGAGATTTGTCAAGAATTCCTCCTATCCGAGTCGCCACGGGAAGTGATGAAGAACGAGGGTTTCCCGTGGGTAGATTTATCAATGGTATTCCTGGACCTACTGGCAGCTCCACCCTAGTGACTGGAGATTGTCTTTGCTTGGTAAAGAAACAAGGATCAAATATTTTGGTCAAAATCTCCTCAATGTACGAAACTATCGTTTGATGCACCTTTAAACTGGGCTGCCATTTCGCCGTTACTCCCCTTTACCCTTAATTACCATGCTGGCAGAAGAAGAGAGAAGTTCTTTCCACGGCTCCACTAACTGAATACTGGAGCTGACTGACTGCGGCTGAAAGATCCCCTGTGTGCCGGCATCAGTCAAGCGATAGGCAACATACACCCATCCTATTAATCCCTCCGATGCTTATCAGTAATCATAAAAACAACCCATACCTAGAAATTCGCTGTTTTCATGATAATCTGGTCGAGGTTTAATGGGCGCCTTTAAACGAATCTACTCCACTCTCTCCCATAACCACTTTCCCTCAAACTAATAAATCCTACTTCAATCGGCGCATTTGTGGCATCTTTGACCAATAAGCAATCCGCCAGCTGCTTTATTAGCTGCTATCGAGGTATTACCTTTTCTCCGCGCCAATGTTCGACATCTTCGGTAACTTCGGTGACGTAAATCGTATTGAGTTGATTAAACGCATGGTTCTACCCAGACGTGTATGTAATTAATCACCCCCTTTAAAGTTACGCGATAATGTTGTCTTAACCTCCTTATCCCTTCCAACAAACTTTCCGTCTCTTCAGTTCGCCAATCCTTCCAAATCTCCTCTAGATCTAATTCAGGCAGATCGGGTGACATTATGACATCTGGCGCAAGATCGGGCTCCAGCAACAACTCACCTAACGAGCCCCGTCTGAGGGATTACCAATAACACCACCAGCACCAAGGAAGAAACACTTACAGCGAAATTCTTCCTGACAGTATTCATAACAGAGTTCAATTCTATCAATTCGTCCCCGAAAGTCTTCATCTTCTCCTCCTTCATCCTCTTCCTTCATCGCACTCCCACCCTCTCCAATCCGATAACCCGTGGTTGATGACCTGGGCGTAAAGACACACTTGAAATGTGCCGTTTCTAACTGTCTGGCCGCTAGCAAAATATCCATCTTTGGTGCACGTGACAACAGCTCTGACAGTATGTCCTCTTTGGTTGTTGGCTTGGAAGATCTCGGAGCTGGTGCTGGTGGTTCCTACGCCAATGTTTTAAAGATTGCACAAGAAGATGGTTTCGCCTTTTCCATCTTTCCTATCACCAGAGATGCCGTCGCCAGTAGACTCTTGTTCGATCCGCGAGAGTGCACACTGGAGGATTTGGAAAAATGGCAAGCTGCTCCAGTCTTTAAACCTGCCGACTTGTACATTGACGGACCCAATGGTATTCCCTTCCTTTGTGTTTTCTCATCATGTGGTGGAGTAGAAGTTAACGATCAGGTCGTGGGAGAAGTAGGAAGTTTTATTCAATTTGATTGTTTTGACGAAAACATCCTTTTGAACCATAAATTGGTACTACTCAACTTCCAGCCGCCCCATTTTCACCAATCATTTGAGAAATAGTGTTTTTTACAACAATTGGGTTGGGCTTCTCATGTTGGTCTCAAGGCCGTGTTAACCTCCATGCCTGCAACTCGCGAAGGAATTACCCAATT
This sequence comes from Zoophagus insidians, assembly GCA_004114325.1. Classification (NCBI taxonomy): domain Eukaryota; kingdom Fungi; phylum Zoopagomycota; class Zoopagomycetes; order Zoopagales; family Zoopagaceae; genus Zoophagus; species Zoophagus insidians. The sequence goes on from QZWR01000087.1 coordinate 5,048, forward strand.
TGCTCGAATTTACAATGAAGCTTTGGAGTTGTATACCTTTTCTACTCCGGTATTTATTAGAAACCTCGGCTGTTAATCTGTTTCCCCTAGCTGTGGTTGAGAGTGACATTATCTTCTGTTCACAATGATCCTGTGGATTACTTCTGGAAAGGTTGGGATTTACTTCGGGCTTATTCCACCAATACGACCAAGATGATGATTGCTTTGGAACTTGATGCTGATTTGCCCCAAGGTTCCCGTTTACAAAGATGGCGTGCCGAGCCTGTTCAATTGGTGGTCTTGCCAACATCCATCTTTCTTACCAATGCAAAGGGATATCCCGTGCTTAGCAAACCACATCAAGATTTCCTAAAGTACTACCTCTCGGTATTTACTTCTTCAAGTTTTGAATGAACCTCTGTGTAGCAAGGAACTCCTATGCTGATCAAGAACGATACCAATGTAAGGATTGGAATAGGAGCTTATAAGGAATTTCTCTCCTATCTCTCTTCTTCCTTGCCTGATCCTCCCTTGGTGGAAAGATTTGCTATTGGCTATCAGGATTATCTACAAAGTCCTTTACAGGTTTCTCCATTTCTTACCTTTTATTCTTGGCCAGCTGACTGACTGACTGACTGACTGACTGATGATTAGCCCTTGATGAATAATCTAGAAGCTTCTACTTATCATGTCTTCGAACTGGATCCCATTAAATACGTTCAATATGAAGAGGTTATTTATTAGGGTCATATTGTTAATTTCTTTTTTTTTCCAGGCAATATATCAAGCATTAATTGATAAAAAAGAATTAGAAGATCGAGTAATGGTTATTCTAGTCGCTGGAGCTGGTGGAAGAGGTCCCTTGGTAAACTGTTCCATAAAAGCTGCTGCTAGGGCCAATTGTTTGGTGCACATTTATGCCCTGGAAAAGAATCCAAACGCCATAGTCACGTATCTCTTTCTTCTATACATTATTCATCGCATTATTTATAGGTTACAACAACAGCAGGAAAAAGAATGGCGAGATTTGGTAACATTGGTGCATGGAGATATGAGGGAATGGCAGTCTCCAGAAGAGGTTTTTATCTTTGCTTTCCCCCTTCACAAACAAATTAACAATTTTCAATAGATGGATTTGATTGTGAGCGAACTTTTAGGCTCTTTTGGTGATAATGAGCTTTCTCCTGAATGTTTGGACGGTGCACAGCGTCATTTAAGGCCGGACGGTGTTTTTATCCCTAGCTCTTATTCCTCTTACATTTCACCCATGTCGTCTTTCAAGCTGCACAATGATGTTGGTGCCTATCAAGACGTCAAGTCTTTTGAAACACCCTGGGTTGTAATGTTTAAATCTGTATATGAAATGACCAAATCTCAACCCACTTGGACGTTCAACCATCCGCTCACTCATTCTGACGGTACCATTAGAGGTATATTCTTCAAGCATCTGGGGATTAAGTTGAGTAGATCCACCACCGGCACATAATTTGCACAATCAAAGACATTCAAGAAATGTATTTACCGTGGATTGTAACCTGACCATGCATGGAATTGCTGGATACTTTGATGCCCAGCTTTATAAAGACGTCTCGATTAGTATGACCTTTTCTCTATTCAATTTAAATGCAATGATATTAGGTATTAATCCCGAGTCTCATTCGCCTGATTTGTTCAGTTGGTTTCCCATATTTTTTCCTTTGATGGTACTATCTCTATTTTCCCCCCTCTTTTGCTTAACTTTGGGTAGACTCCCCTCCTTATCCCAGCCAATAGTCACATTGTCACCAATTTTTGGAGAATGTGTGATAGACGTCGTGTCTGGTATGAATGGGCCGTAGAGGTTTATCAAAGTTCCAGTGCTGGCGGGGATGGTGAAAATAGGTGGATTAGAACTGCTGCTTCTACCATTCATAATCCGCGTGGAAGATCTAGTTGGTTGGGCCTTTGATCTCTCCACCTCTTCTTCCCAATAAAAAAAACCATTGAAAATGTTTAATTTTACATTGGTTTACACCAAGGGAAAAAAAGGAGAGTGTGAAGAAATAACAAAAAGCGATTCCACGTGACTGTGAATCCGCCTCTTCAAAAAAAGTCAAGCATCAACAATGTCTAAACGAGGTAAATGCATCCATCCCATTAGGGGCAAGATAGAAGACCCCCAATTTGGCAAACAACGGGGGATGCTAATTGATGGGGGTAGGACGCGGTGGTGCACAAGGAAACAAACTCCGAATGACCTTGGGTCTTCCCGTAGGAGCAGTGATTAACTGTGCTGATAACTCGGGAGCCAAGAACCTTTACATCATCTCAGTCAAGGCTATCCCTGGTAGACTTAATCGACTTCCCGCTGCTGGAGTGGGCGACATGGTGATGGCTACCGTAAAGAAGGGAAAGCCGGATTTGAGAAAAAAAGTCATGCCTGCCGTAGTGGTTCGTCAACGAAAACCTTGGAGACGTCCTGATGGTGTCTTTTTGTACTTTGAGGATAATGCTGGAGTGATTGTGAATCCCAAGGGAGAAATGAAGGGTTCTGCCATTACTGGTCCAGTGGGAAAAGAATGTGCCGATCTATGGCCTCGAATAGCATCATCTTCAGGAACAGTGGTATGAGAACCATTACAGTGGATAATAAACACCCCAACAACAGTTTACTTGAGAAAGCTTTACTACATTGACCTCAGTCTGTAAGTTGACGGAATCTCTCCTCCATCTCCTTTTGCAATGCCGAGTATCGCTCGTTAAGGGCAGCAGCACCATCTTTGGGATCCTCAAACTTCATGGAACTGAGCTTGTAAATAATGTCGCCCAGATTATCCCGAATCTTTGCCCAGGTTATCTGACCACCAGAACCTTCCACGGCATGAATCGCACTACGGTGAAAACCAATCATGTTTCTAAGCAGCCAAACGGTCTTGAAGAAGGGGCAGAAACGATCATAGGAAGAATAACCATTTTGTTGTAAAAAGTCATCTTTGATAAGTTTCGCTACTTCCAGCGTAATTTTATCCGTTTCATTGAGACCACTCTAGGGGGATTTCACCATAAGCAGCTCCAAAGTGAGAGAGAGAGAGAGAGAGAATACCTTTCCGACTAACTGAACGATTTCTGATAAATCTTCTTCCATTTGCAAAATTTCACGACATCTTGTTCGCAATTCGACAAATTCAGGATCCAACTTTTCATAATATGGCTCCAACACTTTTTCATATTTGCTATAACTCAGATTCCAATTAACGGAGGGAAAGTGTTTTCTCCTGGCGAGATTTTTATCCAAGCCCCAAAACACTTGCACAATACCCAAAGTCGCCGAGGTGACGGGGTCAGAAAAGTCACCACCAGGGGGAGATACCGCACCAACTACGGTGACACTTCCTTCACGGCGAGGATTTCCCAGAGCCACGACACGACCAGCACGCTCGTAGAAAGTAGCCAAACGAGCGCCCAAATAGGCAGGATAACCGGAATCCGCAGGCATTTCAGCCAAACGACCAGAAATTTCTCTTAAAGCTTCAGCCCAACGCGAAGAAGAGTCAGCCATCATAGCAACATTCTTTCCTTGATCACGGAAGTATTCTGAAAGGGTAATCCCGGTGTAAATCGAAGCCTCACGAGCAGCGACAGGCATATTGGAAGTGTTGGCGACCAGAGCAGTACGCTTCATGATGGATTCTTGACGTCCATTTACTTCTGTAGTGAGCTAAAATGAACCACCACTTTAGGAGAGATTGGTGATTGATGAAATACCTCGGGGAAATCCTTTAAAACTTCAGCCATTTCATTTCCACGCTCTCCACAACCAACGTAAATAATCATGTCCGAGTTGGAATACTTGGAGAGGGATTGTGAAATGACCGTTTTGCCACAACCGAAAGCACCAGGAATAGCAGTAGTTCCACCCTGAACGCAACTACAACACGTCAACAAACGTTATCAAGAGGACCAAGATTACGGGAAGAGGGCATCCAACACCCGTTGACCAGTAAGCAAGGGGTGATTCGCGGCTAGTTTCTCGGTGACTGGACGGGGAGTACGCACTGGCCATAGTTGCAACATGGTGTGTTTGGTAGTTTGGCCTTGAAATTCAGTTTCCAACATGACATCCTACAATTCAGCGTGTATATGTGGGGAGAGAGAGTGTGTGTGTGATTACTTGTAAAGTGTATTGACCTTTGGGTGCAAGATATTTGACAGTTCCAAGAGCTCTTGGAGGCAGCATAATTCCATGAGAATCCAACAACGAGTTTTCATACACGTAGCCATAAATGTCTCCACCAGTGATATGATCTCCCACCTTTACCACCACTTATTAGTAGGGGTAGAAGAGTCACCAACCTTTAAAGAAGCAGGCGTAAAATCCCAAGGTAGAGAGCGATCCAAAGCAGTAGTTGCAATACCGCGAGGAATGTAAATACTTTGTGAGATTTCTTGAATAGACTACAAATACACTTGAAAAGAGCAAAGAAGGGGGATTTACCTTTAAAGGTCGTTGAATACCGTCAAAGATATTTCCACAAATGCCTAAAGTAAAATGTTGGATTAATCTATCAAAAAGGAGAAGGTACCAGGACCCAGTTCTACAGAAAGAGGAGCACCAGTTCTAAGAACCGGATCTCCTACAGTTAAACCAGCTACAACGTTAAAATCAAGAAGAAGGAAAAGGAATACAAGTTTCTTCGTATACTTGAATGGTGGTTTTATCACCATCGATGCGAATAACCTCACCGACCAATTCTTCAGTTCCTACACGAACCAACTCGTACATGGCAGTTCCAAACATATTCTCAGCCACCACGACTACCCGCCGCCTATTAGCCGAATTGGGGACGGGGGATACCAGGGCCAGAAACGGAAAACACTCGACCAAGACTGCTTTCTTTTTCAGCATCGCGGATTTTGGGGAGATCCAAAGCAGATTTTTCCATAGAAACCGTCTACTCGTTGGGCGTAAAAACAAGCGATTTGGCGCGATTACCATTATTTAACTGCACGCGCGCACAAAACTCTTTATGAAAAGTCTCACGTTACTAAACTTCTTTACTCCTCTCTCTCTCCCCTCCAAACACACTTTGCCTTTTACGCTAGCGCAAATCCACAGTCACATAGAGTAATCGCTGGATTTGGGCATAAATCGATCAAACAGTCAGAAGAATATTAACGGAGATAATTTCCACCAATCGGGAATTGCTTTTTCAGTCATATTAACTGAGTGATTTTTTTTACAACAATTAAATTATTTCTTTTTTCCCCTCACACACACAAACACACACACAACTTTCAAGCAAACATAACCTTGTCCTAAATGAGATCCTTTACATTCATCACTCTTGCTTTGTGCTGCTCGCTGCTGTCCACCGTCACCAGTTATTCGAGGAGGAATACAGGCCGCTACGACGGCTCCAACAATGGAGAAGGAGGAATAGGCTCCAGTCCCTCCAGTAAAGGATCTAAGGGCTAAACCTGCTTCCATGTTTACAAATTTAGCAAAAGGAGAGGGAAAGGCAAAAAGCTGGACTTGCGCTGTTTAAAGGTTGAATAAAAGTGAGAGAATCCCCATACTACTTTCCTTCTTCTTGTTGTGTAAATGTCCAACCATCGTAAATATCGGTCATTGTCAAGAACAGCAGAACTTTTGCAGTATTGTAACTGGTACTCTGTTCCCGCACTTGTTCAGTGCTTAAACAAACTACGTGCATTGAACTTTACATTGGAGCAAGATCGACGAGCCATGCGGGGAATGCTGAATCTGTTGATACTGGATTCACCACCCTTTGGCCTGTACGTTCGGTTTCCAGCGACTGGGTATTTTGTGTGTGAGGGAGGAGGAGATATTTGGTTGGGATATATGACACTGCTACGAATGACGCTTGATTGTTCTGATAGTGATGATGAGTCCAAGGCGGAGTTTTGGCGAATTACTCAAGCAATGTTGAAAGCCTTGACCACTCCTTCCCAGGACAGTGTAAAGAGCACTAACGAAGTGTATAACCGAGAAACCTTTGAAAAGAAATGCTACTTGGAATGGTCCTAATAATCACTGTAAGGTTAATAATGTTTATTTCTTCTCCACTGGTTTCAATCCAACGCCAAAACCACCAGTTACTCGATTCTTCAACGAGGCATGGTAAGCTTCGATCAAATGGCGACATTTGGAGTATCGATTGACGCCTTCGGTGAACGCACACTTTCTTAGCTCTTCTCGAAGGATCCGAGATTCCATTAGTTTTACCCAGGATTCTCGAATCACCTCGGCTCGTTCCTTCTCCAAAGCTTCGCCCAATTATCAGTCTAGTTGTGGCAAGAATTTAACGCAGGGCTTACCAACAAGGCTATCATGATCATACATTTTTTGTGCGCACGAAAGGTTTATTTGAGTAAATCACATGGTGTTCTCGCTTCCTATAACACTTGCATCACTCAAATCACTCTCATTCATCACCACGCCAAAAGGTTCATCAGATTGCAGAACGTTCAATTCAATGGTCTTGGTACATAAAGCAGGGTTATAACGACACTCCTCGTCCTCTTCCTCTTTGGCCTTTTTCATTGTTACCGTCACCTTTGTTGTAACATCATCATCAGCAGCAGCAGCAGCAATACCAGAAGTAGCACCAACAGAGAGACCAGGAGAAGGAGAAGAAGAAGAAGAAGGAGGAGTGACTTGGAAAAAGGTTTCTGGCGCAGTCACCGTTCCCAAAGCTCTTCGCATGTGAGTGGTAAGGAGAGAAAGTCCTATTTGGAAACTGGCATTCATCCATCCAAAGCCTTCCTTGGGAATGCACTTGAAAGTAGTGCCCACATTGCCATATTCCACCTTGACTTGATGCGTTAGGGCTACAACGTCAAACTTCTCAGGGACCACGCCATTAAAATCAACAAATGATTTGGTGATGCTAAAAATATTAATTAATTAAAGATAAAATGGGATACGTATAAAGCCAACGATAGGCCAACCGACGCGCATCTGTTTCGTAACCATGACGTAATAATCCATACCAGGCTAAAATCTGATGAGGAGCCCAACCTATTCTCCCACCCTGCGTTACCCCAAATTTCCCGCCTCCCAGAAAGTACCAAAAGGATAATCCCATTGTCGGTTAGGACGATCAAGGCTAATAACACCACGGGATTGTTCAGTTCCAGAGACTAAACCGCCCAAAACCTCAAACTTGGCCAAAGCCGACTCACTACCCCGCGTTAACACCACAAGAAGAGAGAGAGGGGTGGAAAGTACACAAGAGTAGGGATCAGGTCAGCATCGACACAATCAGCCCATAAAAGCCAAAAAACCGTGCAACTTTCATAAGGCGTTTGACACTTTGACCGAATATCCCAATCACGAAATAATCCGACTTGTTCATTCCAACAATATTTGCGTAAAGCTTCTCTACGCTTCTTTGCCCTTTGCAGCCACGCCTCGGAGGAATGACCATCCAAATCATCGTCAAAGTAATCACGGATTGTTTGAGCAATGTCCATTTCGTATTTGTAAAGCAGGGCGTTTAGGTCAATCGTACAAAGATCAGCACATTTAGCATCCAATCGATAGGTCGTATCATGGCCACTTTCTCTTACTGCTGCGTCATGCCTAAAATAGTCATCCAAATCTGGTTCACTTAACATCTCAGCTTCATATTGTTGCTTGAAGGTAGCAACGTCCAGACCTCGCGCAAGGGCATAGGGCTGAAATACATGGAGAAAGTGACTGGCTTCTGTTTCTGGCGGGACTATGCCAGGATGGCTGGAACCACCATAGGTAGAAAGTCCACTCTCAGGATCCAACCTCGGCGAAGCAGTCCAAACCTGGGAATATTCCTTAATGGCTGCTCTTATCGCCTCTTTTAGCCAATCCCGCCGAATTTCTTTATTATCCTGCTCCAATAACTGCCATTGAGAAAAGACTTGCAAGGCCATATCGGTTAGAAAGGGCGGCTGAGATCGATTAAGGTAGTAACTTCGATTGGCATTCAGGATTTGGCCATAATTGGTGATTTCATAGATGAAATGTTCCACCATGTTCCTTGCCAAATCAAACCCACCGTCAATCAACAATCCCAGGGCTTCAAAGTAAGAATCCCAGCCATAGAGCTCATTAAATCTCCCGCCAGGAACTAAAAAAGGAAGTGGTCGACATTCGGACAGATCAGAAGACTGGATTTCTCTGGTGCCGATATCGGGATGACTCATTTCAAGGGCGAGGATGCCTGGTCGTTGGTGGATCTTTCGGAGATGTTGAGCACTTCGGATTTCTTCGGGATCGGCGGGCAGACGTTGGACGTCCAGGCCCCACTCCGGTCTCTTCTCTGCCAACCACGAGTAGTAACGCCAGGCCCATTCATCTCCTTGGGGAACGTAGATCCTCGGCCTTTGATCCTTTCCTCTGTTCTTTTCATCCTTACAAACCTTGGCCAAACCTTCTTCATCGAGACATCTGATAAGCCCCTTCCAAAAGATCTGTCTAATCATCCTCGACAATCTATCAATGGGATTTTCAAATAATCTTGCTTCATCCAACACAATGTGGGCCTGGTGGTACTGTTCAGCAAGGGCCAGTTCTTGCAACAGATTGGACAAGGCGTAAGTTCCTCTGAGCTCGTACTTGTTGTAGCCCTGGGAGGGAGCAGTGCCTAGAATAAGGACTTTGGGACCACGATCCTTGATGGTGATTTGAAAATCGCCGTCTGTGTCTTCTTGCGCGAGAATAGCAGCGATGGTGTCCTTGACATTTATAAAAAACTGTCTTGGTTTGGCTTTTACATCTACCCACCGCCACCACACCACTGAGCACTTATCTACTAGATGGGGCACCATGCGAGTAACGACGATAACGTCTGGGAGAATCCCCCCCGGCAGGAGAAGCACAACGTAGCTTCGTTACAAAGGGAATGTGAAGCCATCTGGTTTCATGAGATCTCAATCTTGATCTGCTTGCGGAAGGATGGTAGTAATCTTGAGCTGGTTCCTCGACAAAAGTGACGACTTTTTTTGGCAAAGTCTTGAGGCTCATTTTTTGGAGAGAAAGGTGAGAGAGAGAGAGATGGTGAGAGAGGTGAGAGAGAGATGAAGATGGAGAATAGAGTTTAGCCTGAGCCGCACGTGGTGGACGAAAGTAGACAAAATCAACCAGATGCTGCCCTGTCATTAGTTCAAATGCGGATCCAGGAGTTTGGACCATGGCCGTTTTGAGAAAAGTGATGGTGACGTCGTGTCTGGTGATTAGTGGAACTCCGCCCCAATTGGTTTAACTTTACCCAAATCATAACTTTTTTCATCTGTTTCATCCTTTTTTGTACCTCCCCTCTCCAGCACCTTCTCTCCAGCACCTTCTCTACACAAGTTCTTTGTAAAAGTTGATGGGAATTAGGTCTAGTCGTTTCCAAGTGTTCCTCACCACCACCACCACCACCACCCAGCAAGAAGAACTATCTGGTCGTTCTCCCTCTCTAGTTCTCTGTACTCAAGCAAACAAAAGTGACTTTTGTACACGAATAAACCATGACTTTGACTGGGTAAAAGCAAGAGAATGGTTTAGTTGTTATGCTTTACCTTCGTTGGAGCATTGTGAACTTTCCAGGTTTTTTCTTGTACTCTCTGTTTTTTACTAACAAAGCGGTGTGGTAGACTGGACTTGCAATTCTACCTATTTCGCTATGCCTTTCAAACTTGTCACTTGGCCAGACCCAAAAAGTTGGACCGATTCCGAAAACAAGCAGCGAGGATTCTGTTTGTGGGGACTGTGGGGGCTTGGCCCTTGGTAATTCCTGTCCTTCTTTTTCACACTGTTTGACTGAAGCCAAGAGGTTAGGAATTTGCTTCACTTTATCCCAAGGCTGATATCGTTTGTTTCACTTGTTCCACTTTTACTTCCACTACCACTGCCACTGCCACTGCCAGAAACAACCTTCCTTCCAATCTTCTTCCTTGGCATGCCACTCCCACCACTCACTCACAAGAAGGTAATCTCTCCTCCCACATTAAAACACCTATAAAAAACATCAACAGTGAAACTTCCCTTTCTGGATGGATCGTTTGATTACATTTTTCAACTCGAACCTTTATTCTATCAGTTGAGTTCTTCAGCCATTCTCGAATTATTCAGTGAATATCATCGCATTCTTACCACTACTGGCCATTTGGAGCTGGTTAATTTGTTGCCTTTTCATTATCGCGTGGGACCATTGGGCGAAATATTGAATATCTGGCATCAACGACTTTATTCGGCCCAAGGTGCAGTGGTGCAGCTGGGCTCTTCCTACGTGGGTGAATGGTTGGAAGAAGCCGGGTTTCCTGCCCACTTGGTGGAAACCAGAGACCGGGCTCTTCCTTCTGGTAGTTGGGGTGGGCCAGTTGGTCAATTGGGGCTTAAAGAATTTGTCCTACAAGCTTGGGATAAAAGAGGTGATCTTTTACTAGTAGAAACCCCACCTTCCTCCTCTCCCAACCACCACCAACCTTCTACCTCCTTCTCCCCTGTTACAGTTGGGATAGGTAGTGGTGGTGGTGGTGGTGGTGGTAGGAGTAGGGGAAGATTGGATGAATGTTTAAGAAAGTTTGAACAAGAAGCCTCAGATACCCAGGCTTATCGAATGTTATCAGTATGGCTAGCGACCAAGAGACAAATTCCCATTTCTTAAAATGTAGCAGCAAAATGTAAATATAATTTTTGTTATGTACACCCCCCTTATCGATGGGTGCGCAATCAGGGGGTGGCGATAACAACTTTAGCGGTGAGAATAAGCTTTTTATTCTCCCATGTCATCGTTGTTGTAAGCTATTTGAGTGGCCCATTTTATAAGTGTCTTTTTCTATTGGTGTCCTCCACTGCTGCTGATACTGCTGCTGTTGATAACATGCCCAAGGTTCTGGTACTTTTAGCTCAAGGTTCAGAAGAAATCGAAGCTGTAGTTACTGGTACTTTTCCTTCCTTCCTTCCTAATCTCACCAACAAGTTGATGTGTTGAGAAGGGCTAAAATTGAGGTTACTCTTGCTAGCGTTGCTAGTAAAGAGGTGAAATGTAGTAGAGGTGTGGTCCTTTCAACAGATGCTTCACTTGATGAAAACATCAAAGTAGTACACCCCCCCCTTCTTCAACATTATTCAACTTAATATTATCCAGAATTTGGAGGAATTCGATGCTGTGGTTTTGCCTGGTGGATTAGAAGGGGCTAAAACCTTTGCTCAAAATGATAAAGTCTTGCAATTGTTGAACTCTTTTAAAGCAAACAAAAAGCTCATTGCTGCTATTTGTGCTGGTAACACTTTGTGATTGTTGTTGATTAAATGTTAGCTCCCTTGGCTTTAAAGGCTGCGGGATTAAAGGGATTCAAGTTGACCAGTTATCCCTCCTTTAAGAAGGACTTTGTTGGTAATCCTTCTTCAACGTAACTAACTACTTGCCCAAACATACAGAGAGTGGTTATGAATATTTGGATGAAAAGGTGGTAAAGGATGGTCAAGTCATTACCAGTCGTGGCCCAGGAACCAGTTTCGACTTTGCACTGGCGATTGTAACTGCACTAAGTGGTGATGAAATAGCTGCCAAAGTAGCTGAGGGATTATTATGGCGTTAATACACTGCACCACTGTTCTTAACATGCGTTGATGAGGTTTCAAAATTATGGGTCTATTCACTTTGTAGCAACCACAGCTCACTTAGTAGGATTGATCAGGAATGACGTGGAAATAGCAGGTATCGTCTTTTGGCTGCAACCCAGCAATTTCTGGGCTGAAATATTCTGGTCGGAGAACGGTGAATCTTCCATTGATTCCTCGCTTGATGTACTGTCCCGCCTCGTTGTGCAGCGTAATAGCACAATCCTTGTTGGAATGGACTGTGACGGTCCACAACTGATCACCTCCCTTCTTATCAACAAATACTGCTACATCTTCGCCATATTTGCCCTTCTCTGCTCTCAAAGAACCAACATCTCCCACCGTTAACTTGATTCGATTACCGCCTGACTTGTGTACGTCCCAGAGGTTATACCATTCATGACTATCTCTTAATTCTTTACTAACCACGCTCTTCAAAGCAGTGCGATACACCTTATTATCTTTCTTGATGCATCCCCCAGTGCAGAAACTGAACAACTTGTGAATATCAATGTGTTCCAGCTTGTACTTTCCATCCTTTGGGAAGGGGTCTGGACAGCTCTGGGGTTTGCCTTGGTCAGGTTTTCCGTAGTCACCGTCGTTGGGTTTGTGGTCATAACCTCCATTATCAGGGCCAGGCTTGTAACCTCCGTCTTTTGGTCCGTCATATTTATCACCATCATTGTTGTTATTACCGCCACCACCTCCATAACCACCAGCAGGTTGATCATAGTTGGAAGGAGCACCACCATAACCATCAGCAGGTTGGTTGTAGCTAGTAGGAGCACTACCAGTAGGTTGATTGTAGCCAGTGGGAGCACCATCAGCAGGTTGATCATAGCTGGAAGGAGCACCAGCAGCAAACAAAGCTCTGAATGGTGTGGATTGACTGGCAGGTAAGAAGGAAGCAAGTAAAACGAGGGCGAAAAAAGACTTCATTGTTCTACAGAAAATGTGTGTTTGTGGATATTGCAGAAAGAGTGAGAAAGGTAAAAAGTTTCTAGCGGAGAGAGCAGGGAGAAAGTAAGCAGGGAGAAAGTGAGCAGGGAGAAAAAAGAAAGTTGGAAAAAAAGAAGGAAAGTGTAGTGGTGGTGGTGATGAAGTTGAAACAGCAGTCCAAAAAGGGAGATTGATTTATAAAATATCAGATAATTATGGGTTGACGGCCCTTATGGTAAAAGAAATACAATATATTGTGCCATGCTAATTAAGGTGCTGCTATGGTCATTGCCGCACAGGCAGCCATGCAGGCTCCTTGTGCAACACTGCACGCTGGAACTAAAGCCAATCCAAAGACAGCCCCTGCAGTGGCGTAACATGCCACTGCTGCAGTATTGCAACCTGTTTGACATATCGCATAGACTGCAGGAGAAGTAACCCCCAATGAATTACAGTCCCTAGTAATTAATGTCAAGGTGGTGGTCAAGAAACCCACGAAAAAGTCGAGTTTTCTCATAGTAGTAAATCTGGCGGTAATGGGAAAGGAGGATGGTCAAAGACAAATGATGATATCACATTTTACTTGACGAGTTAATAATGACAAACTTCACTCTATTGATAGATTAATCCTTGATTTGCAGTTACTTTGCCAGCACCAAGTTTTTGCTTCAATTACGCAAATTAGCTAAAAGCACTCCCTTCAACGTGATGCATTGACTAGGTAATGCTATAGATAAGCTAATCCCACACCAAAAGGGAAAACATTAATTGATGGGGAAAAAAGTTTAAAAAGGAAAAAAATCTTCCTTAAATGGACACTCCTTTCAACAACCCCTTTCCATCTCAATAATAATGACTTCTTTCCTTTACAACAACGCCAGCATTGTTGGAATGATTGCTTTCCAATTCACCAATGTATCTCTTACTCACATTTATCTACTCTTGGCTCTATTGAGTTCCTATGGGTTTTCCCTCCTATTTCGTCTGGTTATTCCTTCCAGTCCCAACATTCGACATGGATTCAATCTCCTAGCTGCCTGGACTTTGTTAAAAATGGTAGATTACTCCAGTGCCAGCTTCAATTTTATCTTTTTACTGGGACTTTGTTTAATCATGTACACCCTGACCTGGAAATTGTTGCCTAGAACATACCTCACTTTAAGCGTATTGATGCTTTCTCTTGGAATTCTTGCCCTCTTGTAACTACTTTTGGAAAAGCTGCGCTTACTGCAGAAATGGGGGGGGTAGAAATTTACCAAGATTTTGGAATAATGGTCGAGGGAATTATGATTTGACCGGACCTGTTATGATTATGGTGATAAAGTGGACAAGCTTGACACTTTTAGCGACTTCGGATTACATCAAAAGGGGTAAATCAAAGAAGATTACAGTTTTTGCCTATTTGGGATACATGTTTGAATACACTGGATTTCTAACAGGACCTTGCCCAGATGTACTCCTTCTTCTGATGGTGATGATGATGGTGAACTAACCAAAAGATAGTTTCTGGTTTATCAAGAACAAGTGAATAATCCAACACTTCCTAGTAATGGTAGTATTCGACAAGGCTTGAAAAAGTTGGTGATATCAGTCCTCTGTGTAATTATCTATGTTCAATTACAGCCCTTGTTTTATAGTTCTTTTATGCTGACTCTTACCTTTTCTGAATATCCCTTATGGCTAAAGTATCCCTTCCTTCCTTTCTCCAATAATTGGTTATTAAGCAAATCTTAGATTGGTTTATTTGGAACTTTGCATGAGGACAAGTCGATTAAAATATTTCTTGGTTTGGAATTTGGCTGAAGGTGCTGCCAATCTACGCGGTCTTGGCTTTAACGGTTATGATAAACAAGGAGTTCCCAAGTGGTATTTCCCCTTATTTCTTGGCCCTTAACGCCAGGGGAAAGGGATGGATTGACCAACATCAGGTTAATTGACATGGAATTCTGTACAAATCCAGCCAAATTACTTGCTGGTTGGAACATTTTTACTCAGCGTTGGTTGAAAAACCTGGTGTATGAACCCCTGGTAAGCGAAGGTTGGTCAAAGAGTATCGCTGTTTTTGGCACTTTTCTGGTTTCTGCGTTTTGGCATGGATTTTACCCTGGTTATTATTGTAAACCCCCTTCTTCGTTGATGTACTAAACTCACTAACGATAGGTTCTTTCTTGAGTGTGGCAGCTCTGGTAGTTGCTAGTCGAATTGTTCGTGCAAGTTGGCGTTACTACTCAACGCCATTCAACTCGATGGTTGCATGGTTACTAACTCAAACTTGCATCAATTATTCCTTGATTGGATTTGAACTGTTTGGCCTATTAGAAACATTCCAAGCATGGCGACAATTCTACTTTTTGCATCATTTGGGAATATTTACGGTTTTATTAATAAAAAAATTATCCCTATCCTAAATCTCTCTTCCTTTCACCCCTTATTTTTGCAACACTACTAAAAATGACCAATCTCTTTATAACAATCCTTATAATCTTATCTGTTAATTGGACCTGGGGAGAGCTTGTAATGAGGAAACGCTTTAATCCTCCCAGAGGTCGCAGAAGCAACTATACCAGATACTTTTCCACCACCAATCCCGGTCAGATCAATCCGTTACGTCTGGCTGGGCCTTGGCGTGGAGAAGGTTCCATCCCGTTCAGGCTTGGTGCTTTTGGAAACACATCCGCCGGCTCTATTGGTGCTGCTCCGGTTAAATCCGCGGGTTCTCCTGCGACCGAGGATGGACAATTAAAAGTAACTGCTCAAGCCGCCACCATCAACAAGGCAGCCAGCAATAAAGCCAACCAGGGCTCCTCTGGGGGTAGATCCGGGCCTACTGCAAACATGTCGCATCAGGGCGGGCCAGTCATGGTGAATGGATGTAACCTCTACTTGATATACTATGGGGATTGGAGTACAGATCCCACCACCATTGCCATTTTGGAACATTTATCCGAATTTATAGGAGGTTCCAGGTTTTACGACCTGGTTAGTAATTATTATTCCACTAGGGGAGAAAAGTTGTTCAATCAAGTCGTCTTTGTTAAATCCATCCGTCCCACCGATCAGGGCCGCACCCATTCGTACAAAGGAACTTCTATTCAGGAATCAGCAATAGTGGAGATTGTCAATGACGCCATGTCAGCTCCGTTGAACCCGCTCCCGGTAGATCCCAATGGCTTGTACATGGTGGTTACTGCTGCAAACATCAAGGAAACTTCTGGCATGTGTAGCGATTACTGTGGCTGGCATGATAGCACTACCAGTGGTAATCAGACCTTTCAATATGGCTTTCTGGGATGTCCCAAGCCGTGTCCCAGTAACTGTGCTGAACAATCCAGGGCTTCTCCCAATGGAAATTGGATCGGTGATGCCATGGCCAGTATTTTATTCCATGAAATCATCGAAGCTGCCACTGATCCCCACGGAACGGCGTGGTATGACAAGAACTCCAGGGAGGAGATTGCTGATACCTGCGCCTGGTTGTACGGAGATACGAAGACTGCAACTACTTCGGATGGAAAGTCTTACAAATACAACACTGTGATTAACTCGAAGCAGTATCTTTTGCAACAAATTTGGGTCAATGACAAGGGTTGTGTGGGCGGGGGTCAATAAAGATTATTATTGCTTTCTTCTTCTTCTACACTCATCCTACGCTCATTCTACGCCAACCAAGCTCCTAACAAAAGTGCTGCTCCAGCTACTCCCACGTTAATGGCCTCTTGCGATCTGACAAAGACCGCAGCGCTGGACTCGTTCGTGGTATTATCGGTTCCATTGGATTCATTCAGAGATCCATTGTACGATACATTCGTGCCAGTGCTGCTGTTACCTCCAACACTGGCGCCATTCAAATGAGTTCCATTTCCACCAGCGCCTCCTGAGCCAGCACCTCCAGCTCCGGCACCTCCTGAGCCAGCTCCAGCACCTCCAGCACCACCAGCAGTTCCTGAGCCAGAAAGACCTCCAGCTCCAGCACCACCAGCAGCTCCTGAGCCAGCTCCTCCAGCTCCAGCACCACCAGCAGCTCCTGAGCTAGCTCCTCCAGCTCCAGCACCACCAGCAGCTCCTGAGCCAGCGCCTCCAGCTCCAGCACCAGCATCACCTGAGTCAGAAAGACCTCCTGTTGCGGATCCTCCAGCACCACCAGCAGATCCAGAGCTACCAGCTCCAGCGCCTCCAGAGCCTCCAGCACCACCAGCGCCTCCTGAGCCAGATCCTCCATCATTTCCACCAGCTCCGGCACTTCCTGAGCCACCAGCACCTGCTGAGCCGGATCCACCTCCGGAACCACCAAAGGAAACTCCAGCGACACCTCCAGCTGCACTACCAGTTCCCAGAGTAGCATCAGAGGCAATAACGTTTCCAAAACTGCTAACGAAATTATTACCACCTCCAGAATTGGCTGCAGTGGCACTTCCGACGTTAATAACGCCATGTGCAGCTGCAGTTTGAGGACCACTTCTACCAGCACCACCGCTGCCAGCACCACCACCACCAGCACCAAAACCACCAGCATCACCAGCACCACCGCTGCCACCAGCACCAGGTGCTTGTCCGTTATAGGGCAGGGCAGAACCCATAGTGGCAAGAGCAAGAAGGACAATAAGCGAGAGAACCTTGTTAGAATTCATTGTTTGTAATTAGTAGTAGGATATGTAAAAGCAAGAGTAATCTTTAATAGTAGTAGTAGTAAATTAAGTGAGATTTAGTTTTACTTGGAGTGGTGTGTGTGTGAGGAGAGAGAAGGAGAGATAATTTTTATTTTATGCCCCAAGCCAAAAGAAATATCGGTAAATTAAAGTCGATTTCCTTTTTAGGCCAAGAATTACGATGTTACCAAGTTGTGCTTGGTGTTGACAGGTCCCACTCCATGGTAAGCACAAAAGGGAGAGTATATGTCTAGTGGCCTATGAAAGGAGAGCAGTCACCTTTCACTGCAAGATTGTATTTGTAGGAAGTGCTTAGTCTATTGAGCAGTACGCAAGGAGATGCACGTTGACTATGCCAGGACTGCTACAGAGATGACATTGTCGAGAACAGCGTTGAGGGGCTAAATCGTAGTATACTGGACACCTCGGTCATATGATCAGAAAATCGATTTTCAATTTCAATCAATTCTGGTACAGTGGTCAAACATTGTGGAATATATTGCTTTTTTCATCTTTTTTGGAAGTTTTTTTCAAGAGTACATAATCAACTTCTTTTTTGTAATTTCAGCGCGTGAACTAAGTCTTCCTACTACTTTCTCCTAGTTATATCTTCTTCACTTTCTAATACTTGTTAAAAATATCACTCCTCCTCATCTCTTTGTCAGCTTCTGGTGGAATGGATTACTTTAATGGTGAAGAGGTGCAATCAATCAATCCACTTTCTACCTATTCTACGAGAGTGGAATTGACTATTAGTGTGATTAATTCAACATTATTCAAAAATACTGAGCAGGTTACTCTTGAAAAAAACCTCAAAAAAAGATGAAAAAAGCAATACTATATTCCACAATGTTTGACAACTGTACCAGAATTGATTGAAATTGAAAATAAAATTTCTGATCATATGACCGAGGTGTCCAGTATACTCTGGTTGCTCTGCGTTGAGGTGGAATTTTAATTATTTATTGTAATTCCTCGAAAGTGAAGGAATTATTTATAAGGGAATTTATTTTTTGGAGAACTTCCCTTTGATCAAACATCTCCTTGCTCCCAAAGATGTACTCCAGTTTGCAAAGGTTGAACACAGTATTCGCCACCTCCCTTACTGCCTTGTTTGTCTTATTGGGAGGCTTGGCTTTGGTGGGGGATTTCTACTTGCCTAGACAAATCCCGGTTGAGGTTTCAGTGGAGGAAGTTCAAGTGTAAGGGGTTAAATGCTGGCGTGATGATTTTATATCGAGTGCTTTAGATTAAATGGAAGATATGACTCGGTTTATGGAAGTGGAGGAAATAGGGGAGATTACGCCTTTCTTCGTTTCAACATCGATGCAGGTAACATTGTTTTAAATGGGCAAAAAAAATTGAAATCCATAGATTTGACTCCACTTTGGAACTGGAACACTAAACAAATCTTTGTAAACGTTATTGCTCAATATGAATCTTCCAAATATGTAAGTTTTCCCCTTCTCTCCCAATTTGGCAATGTTCACAAGAGTAGACCTTGAATCAAGTCAGTCTTTGGGATCGTATTATTCGACACAAGCAAGATGCTCATGTTGTTGCCACGGAGGAGAACGTTTATCCCTTTGTTGACCAAAGCCTGACTTTTAAAAGGTGTGCTAATTCCCTGTCTGTTTTGCTGATTAAATCCATTAGAGATCAACCATTTAATCTGACCATCCAATGGAACGTAGTGCCCTGGGTTGGCTTCTTCAGGATGTGGGGACAGGACCCTGATTCAGCCTTTGTTTCCTACCTACCAACTGCTACGTCTGGTAAAAAGAAAAAATAAATCATTTGGACCACGTGCTGCTTGATTTTATTGAGAGCGGGTGGGAGAAGTGGAAGTCCACGTGCTCTCAATTTTGTGTAAATGCTTTTTGAACAACCCATTTTGCTGCTCAACGGAGGAGAGTCCGCCACCCCTCCGTGTCTACCAGCTGCTTCTGCCCCTCCTGTGTCTTCACCTCCCGCCAAAGTACTAAGAAAACGTCCTTCTCCAAATAGTAATTCATACGGCGTTCTAATAGCTAACTGGAGTAGGTTCTCTAAGGTGCGCCTCCAATGTCATTACTACTTCTACCCGAAGACGACCAAAACCATTTACTCCACCAAATTCTGCTTCTTCCATAACTACCAACACTTCAACTGTTGCCACCACCACTTCAACTGCTGGTGGTGGTGGTGTTGGAGGGAAAACAAACCATTTACTACCACCACCACCTTCTACTGTCCCATCGACGGGGATTCTTATTCTCGAAACCTTTTTATCGCCCATACTTAACCGAGTAAAGAGTAGGGTTCCTTCCTTCATTGATCGATAGACTGATGTTGTAATAGAAACACCTTCTCCTCAAGTAGTCTACACCAACGGCCCAACAATACTTGATTATTATAATCCAGTTAAATTACAAACTTACGAGTATAAACAGATGGATGATTATGAGCTGGAGGAATATCTGGAAGACCCTGAAAGGTAACAACATTTCCATTACAAAGAGCCAACTCCCCTGTGTATGTGGGAATAGTTTGGAAATCTTGTTATATCCACCACCAATTGCCCCGTTCATCCTGACCAGACCATTTGTCCTCCCCAGAAAAACTCGCTCCTGTCCTCCCATTACGCTGGTGTTGGATTTAGATGAAACTTTGGCCTTTTGCACCAGCATTAACAACAATGTTCCTTATAGCAGTATCCAATTCCCGTTGGATTACAAGGGCACTCAGTTCCAAGTGACTGGAAATCTAAGACCGTATTGTCAAACCTTTTTGGAACGAGTATCCAAGTTGTTTGAAGTAGTAGTGTTCACCGCTTCGCATCGATCCTATGGTGATAAACTCTTGAGTATTATGGATCCCAAGCGCGATTTGATCCGACATCGCTTATTTAGAGATTCTTGCGTCTTTTTAAAAGGAAAATATGTCAAGGATTTACGAGTTTTGGGAAGAGAATTATCCAAAGTCATTATTGTTGATAATTCTCCCTATGGTAACCTCTCCTTTCCTCTACCTACCGTTGTTGATTGTTTGAAAAAAATAGTGTTTGCTTATCAGTTGGAAAATGGAATTCCCATCAAGAGTTGGGACTTTAACCCAGAAGATCAAGAATTATTGCAACTTTTACACTTTCTTGAATCCATTGCTGACGTGGAAGATGTTCGTCCCTTTGTTAGTCATTATGCGAGATTGGTGGATAAAATTAGGGTAAAGAAATCAGTAATGGAAACTTGGTAACAAGGTCAAGTGAAATGAGTGTATATTAATAATAATTATTATTGTTGGTGTGTGTGTGTGTGTGTGTGTCATGTTGGCATAGGTGAGAGAGTAAGGTGAGGTTATCATCCAAACACCAAGTTGAGGATTAAATAAGTAAAACTTCCCAAAAAGCGGAATCCGCTCATTCCAGCCACGCTCCAAAACACAAAGGTCAAGTAGGGATTGAAATCCTCGTCAGACTTTTGATGCCTGAAGCTGATAAACTGCATAAAATCGCTGGTAAAAATAATAACCAATGCCGCATTGGTAAACATCCATAACAGGACTAATCGAGTACGGAATGACTTGTAATAATCTTCTCGCTTCGTATTGGCGTCTCTCTTCTTCTTCGCCTCTTTGGGTCGGTCCTTGAGTTCACTAATTATCCGCTCATATCGTTGGTTCGGGTCATCATATTCAAACTCTACAATCATCTGTTTGCTGTCATCTCCCTGTGCTACTCCCTTGACATGGCCCAGGTCATTTGCTGTTGAATTGTCTCCCTTGGTGCCCCAGGACACGTCATGAGTATTGCAAAAGGCATAAACCATCAAAATGTTCACAAACGACGGGAGTAAAAGCATATACTGTATAAAACAGGTCAACATGTGCCAAGGGTCCAAGTATAGCAAAGATGTAAGGGCATAAACTCCATAAGTCGATGCAAGCGAAATTACAATGTTTCTAAAGGTAGGAACATCAGAAATTCTGTTTCCAACCAGGGACCATTCCTCTGCAGTATGAGGCATTTGAAGATATACGGTAAATCCCGCCGAATACAGCATTACCATCATAATTAGCGCGAAGAGTGTCATGGCGAATATGTACACCCATCTGGAACCCTGTGGTCGATTTCCCAATGAAAGGACAAACATTATAATAATGCATAGCAGGTAACACTGACGCACAATGTTGAAAACTACATCGCCCATTCCAAAGAAGGGATCTTTTGCCGCATTGTAATTGGAATTCTTGAAGGGTGAATACGCACTGGTTAAGAAATAAAAGGTCAGATAAAAGTTGGCCAATGAGAACCAATTGAAGAGAATGTTGATAAGGTTATAAGTAAATTCCACCAACAATAAAAATAAACGGAACAAACTATGATTAGTGGAAAATAGCTGTGCCACGTTACAACTGGCGTAAAAGGCAGCAAAAAATGACCCATTCAACCAACGTCGTCTTTGCGAAATAAACTCTGGAACACTGTCTGGCACGTCGGTCCAGGCCTTGGCAGCTTTAACATATTTCAAGATCCAATTGCAATTTCTCTTGGCTACCAATTCGAAGCAGAGAATTCGATCCTCAGCCAAATACATGTTGGCGTCAAAGATCCCTCCCTTGCTGTCGGACCCATGCATTGATTCTCCTCTAAAGTACGAGTACAGTGGTCCCTCTTCAATACCGGTGTTTTGCAGGGCCTTGAATCTATAGGCTGAAAAGGCACCGGGTAAGACGGAGATATAACCAAAGACAGATTCTAATGGTTTGTCCAAAATGTTGGACATTTTATACTCGAAATTTTGGGTAGCAACGATAGGATTAAATAATAAATGACCTCCACGTCCCAAATCTGCACAAATCTCTCCACACGCTCCTGCAACCTGTGGATCTCGATCAAAAGCCTTCCATAAATGATAGATGGCAGTACCACCTGGCTTGGTACCTACGTCCAAGAGGACGCAGACGTTAGGGCGAATGGAATGGCTAAAGGCGTTAAAGAACCAACGATGAGAGTTGATCTTCTTCAGGTTCTTTTCCTTTAAGCAAAAAAGGATTTGCACGGGGACAACGCCTTCTTTACAGCCACGTACTCTGAGGTCAGAATCAATGGTAAGCTGAGTAGTGTACTCAAACAAATGAGCTGTTACGGGTTTGCCATTGAAAGAATTCTTTGCAATGCCGTCTTGATATACTCCCAGGGCGCTTAGGACGGTTAATGCACGGGGATGGATCTTGCTACGACCATCTGCCACGATACACACGACCACCTTTTGCCAGCCTCCTTTGCCCCAAGTACGAGAATTAGTTCTAGTGCAGAGATGGCTAATGTTTTTGATTACAGAATGTAGTGATCTGATTAGGAGAATATCATCTTCGTTATACATAGTCATAACGATGAATAATTCGGTTTCTCTTCCAAAGACCTGCGGTCGAAGGCTGTATCCTTCGCGGATAAAGTTGTCGGGATCGCTGGTACAAGCAGTGTAACGGAGATGCGTGAATTCCGGTTCGTTCCTATAAACTGCTTGTTCCAACAGTTTTACGGGAACAGGGACGTCTACTACGAGATTTCTCCCTTGAAGTTCTATTCTACGCACTGTTGGTTGTCTCCCTAAGCCCTTGGTATTTATAACCGTGTGAGCAGCGTATGGCGTATCCATAGATGGTCTATTGTGTTGTTGGTATACTGGAGCTGGAGGAGTTCCCAAGGGATGATATTGCGTAGGTTGTGGAACAGCAGCTGAAACTTGTCTATAGTGTTGTTGCATCTGTTGTTGTTGTTGTTGTTGTTGCTGCTGCTGCTGTAGCTGTAGTTGTTGTAGTTGTTGTTGTTGGAGTTGTTGTTGTTGTTGTGGAGAGAGAGGATAACCAGCAGCATATGACATGTGCTGCTGTTGGGGAACAGAACTACCATAATAATGACTTGGATGGCCTCCAGCTGAATGAGGCGCAGGCTCCACCACATACTGTGACTGATGTGGGTGGTAGCTGTATGTATTAGACATTTTGGTTGTCGTTACTGTGAAGATGGTCAGCACAGAGGGGAAGTGAGCAAAAAGGAGAAGGGGTTTTTCACGTGAGGATTTGTTTTGAGTGATCAACCGAAATAAAGTATTTGTTTGTTTGTTTCTGTTACTGTAATAAACGCCATAATTATTTTTTCGATATTTTTCAGTATAAATGGGATTTGTACTTGCCAGGTCCCACACTTCCCTAGCAGGTGTGTACTTCAAAGTGTGTGTGTTTGTGTGTTTCAACGTGTGAATGGTTCAAAGTGTGAATGGTCCAAAGTGAAGAAACCTGATTTATGACCAAAAGGAGCATGTGACGTCATGTATGAAGTAATTGCTGGGAGTCAATGTTGATTGATGAAAAAAGGCTTCTTCAATGATGAATTGGAAAGGATGAAAGAACAGTGGAGTGTAGGTGTTGTGGTAAGAATATAACACTATAAAAGGTCATACAAATTACCTGCCCAGCCCATGGTAAGACCAATTGCCTTTTACCATACGCCATTTCAAGGAGAGGTGGAGAATTTTTTTTAATTTGACGGGCTTTAGTCCTACCAAATAACGAAGTGTTTTCTTGCTTCTCCCTTCTCCTCCCATTTCCACACAATTCCCTAAACAGTCGATTATTAAAGTATTTAACACATCCTTCTCTCTCTATTTACTCCCCCCCTCCTTCTACTCTCCTACCCACCACTACTCCGTTTACGCAGTATGTCTTCTCTTTCGGGAGTTTATCTTGCTCTGTTGACTGCGGCTTCTTCTGGCGACGTAGCTTCTATGCGTCGTCTTTGTTCCGTACATCCCGACCTCGACCTCAACCAACCGATACACTGGCGTACCACTTTTACCCAGTCGACCTTCTACAAGGCTGATGAGAACATCCAAGTAGTAGAAGAAGAAGAATACTTTGCCAGGTTACTACACACTGCTGTTTTAGCCGGCCACTTGGATGTAGTAGCCTTTCTACTGGAAAAGGGTGTTAATGTAAATGCCATTGATGGAAAACAAAGGTATTTTAACTGTTCAAACTAATTATCCCCTCCTTCGACTAAAGATCTTCACTTCTCTGTGCCATTTTTGGCTTGGATACGCTGAGAGCAAGTGAACATAACCTAACCTATATCGCCACCGAACTTCCTACTCATGTATCCATACTCCGAAAACTGGTGAAACATCCCTCAGTGGATAAAAGCCTTATCGAAAATCCTCAAACCGCTATTTTTGGAATGAATCTGTTATGTCTTGCTGCACATTTAGACAAGTTGGATTGTCTAAAGGTGTTGTTGAATGAAGCTCACATTACTCCAGATATCAAGGACGCCAACGAAGCTACAGCTTTGATGTATGCCGCTCGTGATGGAAGGCTGAGAATTGTCACCGAATTGCTGAAGAATGGTGCCTCTCCTCATATCCGTGATCAAAATGGCTTTAGTGCTTATGATCATTGTCAGGAACATTATCCAGAAATCGCTAAACTTTGCGATTCTGCTGGAAAGGTTTGTCTTTTCCCCGTTAATTAACTAATTATGTCTTGTTATTAGAGAAATTCCCACAATGATCAACAAGACTCTGCCATTTCAAAAGCGGATAGACGCACAAAAACACTTTCTCAAAGTAATTATTCTTTTTTTTGCCAATTTTAACAATGTAAATAGTCCTGTGTGATGCATTTCCTATCCCTCCCCCCACACCCGAGATGAAGGCGCCATCTCTTCCCAATCCGAATTTAACCAAAGTTACCACTACCGCCGTTTCTCCTTCCTCATCTCCTTCTCTGATTCCGCAACATTTGCTCAGGATCAACACGTCAAATCATTCTCTGAATAATACCAGCAAGGATGCTCAAGGTTTATTGTCTCCGCTATTAATGGATGGAGACCGACCAAATTCTCGTCAAAGTCGTAGTTCAATGCTGAGCAATGAAATTTATGGCACTTCGGCGTTAGCTGATGAATTACAATTAGATATTATTCGTGCAAATATTCGCGAAATTGACCTCGATTGTCTAAACTTGCAACAGCGACAACATACCTTCCAGCTAGATATAAACGAGACTAGGAAAGAGATGGAAGCGTTTCCTGATCGTGCATCCTTAAGGTCACGTCTCTCACGACTTACCGGACTCTTCCAATCCTGTCAGCTCGATCTCAAGAAACTCTCAAGAGATCGTGAAATTGCTCTGGAACAAATGCGACAAGCTTTGTTTAGGCTAAAGGGAACCACTGCTTCTGCCGAATTGGAAATGCTCACTAATGAACTGAGAGAGTTTGAGAATAACGATGCTTTTCCTCCAGCTGCGGCGTTCAATTCCTCCGTTCTACCTTCTTCCACTTCAGATTCCTCATCGGCTAACAATTATGACAAGTTGAATGAACAACTTGCTGCTCTTCAAGCAACCGTAGTGAAACTCCGCTTTGAGCTACAGTCATGTCGAAGAGACTGTAGTCGATGGAAAGAAGTAGTAATAGCAGCGCGAACGATGAAAAAGGAAGAAATCAGACGTGCGCATGAGCTATCACGGACTTGGGAGTTGGAACTACCAGATGGAAGAAAAGTCATTTTTGGACAAAAAGAAGGTGAAGAAACAGACGAGGAAGATGATGAATACGTTGAGCGATATATCCCAGCGGAAGACCCGCAGGCGACTGACCAGTTCCTGGAAGATCTGGAGCAATCGCATGCCAGGTTACTGCGTTATTTTACTCAAACTTTATGGCAGCGTAACTTTGTCTCGGAACATTTGGAAGCCTATTCTCGGGAGCTGGTGATGCAGAATCAGCGTAACGAAAAGTTGGTTGGTGTGGTTTTGGAACGAGTGAAAGAGAAGTTGCTGGGAGGAGGCGGAGGAGATGATGATGATGCGCTTCGGTTATTGGAGGAAAGCAAGTTGGCCAGCTATGTCGAAAGTTCCTCGCCACCATCCTCTGTTTCTCGCTCTCGACGCAGCGGGCGATTAGAAGAAGAAGAAAAACCCGATCGTCGTACCAGTTATGCTAGCTGGGCTTCAAATGACACTACTACTGTAGGTGACCCGTCTACTTCACCGCCTAGAACAAAGGGAAATTGGGCATTGATGAAGAATCGATACTCTACGATGAGCTCTATTTCAGCGGCTGAAAGAAAGACCCCGTCAAAGAAGCAGTCATTGGAATTCCGTTCCTTGACCGCAGCCGCAGCGGGAGGAGGAGCGAGTGGTCATCGGATGATGCGTCGTAGTAGTAACAACTTGCGTGAGGTGGCCACTTTGTCAGACCTGGACAGCGAGCGCAAGATTCACCGCAAAAGCAGTGCAATGTCTTTGAGGGCGGAGTCAGAAACGAGTGAAGCCGTGGATGACTTGCGAAAATTAAAGGCGGAAATAGCCATTTTGGAGAAAAGCCTGGTACAGCAAATGAAGTCACAACGAGATGAACCAGGCGGCGATAAAAGACAAGCGGTGATAACCAAACAGCGACAAGTACTAGCGAGAAAAAGAGAGGAATACCGACAAAAGCTGGCTGAGTTGACATGTTATAATTAATTTTGCTTATTTAGTTTTGTATTGTTTCCACCTCCTCCTTTTGTGCTCTTGATAACCATCCAAGTTTCTATCAATAGCCACCACCATGTTAATGGACCCAACAAGGCATATCCCAGTCCAAACCATTTTATCATCCTCCAAGCCAAAAACCAAGCTATCAACTGCCAAACAACAAGCCAAGCCTGAACTATACCGATTCTTTTCTTTTTTGTAGTAGTAGTTGTGACTGAGTTGGTTGAAGAAGATGATGATGAGGAGGAGGAGGAGGAGGAAAAAACAATATAAAGAAACAAGGGAAATCTCCAAAACAACAAATCCACTGCAGCCACCATCCAAGTATCCACCAAAGGCGTCCAACCCAATCCAGGCGTATAAACACCATACAGATAAACCAGGCTGAGACGATCATGACGCCCGTAAAAGACATCACCAAGGAACCAAGGACAGGTGGGTAAGAGTAACAAGTAGGCAAAATACAACTGATGCCAGGTTGGCTGGTTTTGCTTGAATTGTTTCATTCGTTCTTTTAAAGAATCACTCAATGGAACTAAAGAGAGCAGTAGTAACATCCATATGGCGTAAATAGCAAGAAACATTCCTTTAGCCTATGAAAATGGGATTAACTTAAATAAAAAGTGGGAAATGCTACCAATATTTCCATGTTAATGGACATGATCCAACCCCCAGGTCCTTCTCCCACAGCCCCACGCTTGGAGCTAACAATCGATTCATCACTGCTTAGCACTCGTTGTTCGTCATTAGGATCCAATACTTGCACAATTACGCGATTGGCCTGACCTGACCAAGTACACGTCCACAAAGGAAGTTTGTCATTACCGGTATATTTTAACGGTGGACCTACTTGACCATCGATCAAAACACGTGTCTTTACCTCAGATATGGACATGGCCGGGGGAAGAAATATCAATACTCGGATGTGACTGCTTCTCTGTATTCGCCACCATGGCTCACGCTCAGGCAGTAAATATCGATGATGCTTTGGATTAGTAATCATAACTACAGGAGGTTCTGGCTTATCCCACCATCTATCCTCCTTCTTTAGGCTAGAATTAGTGGAAAAGGCATCTTTTGGCAAAATCCCTGGTAGATTGAAGCGTAGATTCTTTACGTTGACCAAATCGTGGTCCACGGTGATTATACGATACTGTTGGGTTAATTTTAAATCAGCCAATTCTAGCTCCAAAAATGATTCTCGTTCATGATAAACCTCTAGCTTTTCCCCGAGTCCCCAGGCTAACCGATGAAGATGACCGCAGAGCTGCAGGGAAACAGGGAAATGGTACAAGAGGTCAGAAAAACTCCAGCTTTTATCCATAACCATGCCGAATTTACTGGTAGCAGTAGGGTAATGCATCAAGAGAAAGGTGTGATTCATTTGAGGCGAATCAGCAAGGTAATTACCCAGCAGAGACATCTTTTCCGAGTCAATACTGGCAAAAAAGTTGTAATGTCTTGAAGTTCCTTGACTTGGACAGCCATCCAGACCTATCCACTTGTAACGACCAAAGTCAAATTCGTCGATAATTTCCCAACTTCCGCCTGTAACATTAACACCTGCAGCAGCGCTGGCACCAGTAACTTTGAGATCAACAGCAGAAGCAGCAGCAGAACTAATTCCCGAATAATTTCTGAAATAATTATCTGTATGAAACCAGCTTGGAACGCTAAAACAATCATGATTTCCTCTTAAATCTCGCCAATAATTGGGGATATCCAAAACACCAGCTTCCTTTAGGGCAGATTGATAATCCTCCCATTCTTCTTTGAATTGAACGCCATGGATTTGGCTTTCATCCTTGGCATCGGTCAAGTCACCAGTGATTACGACAAAACTTGGCCGAATTAGCGGCAAGATTCGCTTTAAAAAATAAACGAGATGAACCAAACCTCCCTGTTGATGAAACCTACTGACGTGCAAATCGGTAATGTGTATTACATGGAATAACTTGTCGGGTGATTCACCAGGGATGACGGAATCCAGGTCAGGAGAAGAATGAGTATACACGGCCTTGGTGGTGGTTGCTGGGGCTGACGCCGAAGAAAGGGTCGAGTCATAAAGAATTAAGGACTGGTTGTAAAGTCGCCAACTGTAGAATATACAAGCACTGAGTAGTAATAAGACAAATCTCATTATGTGCAGGCGTAGTTTAAACAGTTGGAGTGAAAGGTGTGTTTATACTGTCTGTGGGGACAACTGTCATAACACAACTGAAATATGAATGACATGGTTAATAAGACGCAGGTTAATTTATTCATCACCACTTGATGACTACTTATGGAACTTAATAGAACTTGACAGAAGAATTAAATGGATATTTCGTCATTTTGTACCTTCTTCTTTCGTGCTTCGAACTGGTGGTGTTTCTTGAACCACCTCGCACCATACATCGGTCCTGCAACCATAAGTGTAGATCCAATCAGGGACATTACAATGGTCAATCCTGCGAACCATGAACCGTAGCTGGTGTAGAGTGACAATCCCACGTAAATGTTGACTATGGCAAGAAGCCACAAGAGTCTTCCCAACCAAGTATGGGTTTTAATAATAGCAATCTTGTTGGATTTGCACCAGTCTTTAAGCTTGGAAATCACCGTTTTGGTGTCTTGCCAGGTTTGTAGGGGATTATGCGCAGAGTTGATCATCACTCGCCTTATAACTCCAATGCTGCTTTGTTTAACCATTAGGACAAAGGACAAGGTTCCAATGGCAAAGTGAGTAGTGTCATGTCCGCCTAGAAAGATCCAACCAATTAAAAGACTAATTATGGTAAACAAAAGCGCAATAGTTATGACTATTACGTGCAACTGCGTGTGCTGAGTTTTGTGATCGCCAGGCATCAACCATTTTCGGAAATTTGGTGACACAGAGATGACCCCAATGGGCACCAGCACCAACCAGGCCACAATCATTAGAACTGCGTGTGTTAGGATAAGTTCTGTGCGGTATTTGCCCCCAAAAGTATAAATCCAATTCTGAAGTGCTCCAGGCATCAACCTCACAATTACAGAATTGTTCTTTGGAACATTGCCATTACCACTGTTGCTAGTATCATTGTTATCATCTGAAGTACTAGGAAACGGGACAGAGTGAACAGTCACATTAATTTGGCCAATTATATCATGCTTTGGTAATATTTCTTCACTGGAAGAACGAGGGCCAAAAGCGAGGATTAGCAAGGTGGAATCGTTCAGTCTCAAATGGGGTTCATCACGCGGGGAGAGAGTAAAGCAGAAAGCAACGCTACCTC
The DNA here is from genome assembly GCA_004114325.1 of Zoophagus insidians. NCBI lineage: Eukaryota > Fungi > Zoopagomycota > Zoopagomycetes > Zoopagales > Zoopagaceae > Zoophagus > Zoophagus insidians. The sequence goes on from QZWR01000087.1 coordinate 34,981, forward strand.
CATCTGAAGAATATTCCACCGCAGTATCAGAAATAACGGGGGAATCTGAGGGATTGACGCCTTTAGAGGAACTACTACTTAGGGCATATTCTGTTATCTGAGGTTGGGGTGTTTCTCCAATGGTATGTGCTACAACTGCTCGAGCTGGAGACATGGAAAAGCGATTATTAAATGCTAAAGATGCCCATCCTGGAAAATAAAATTTTAATTTGCGTAAAGAAGAAAGAGTACCAAATGTGCTAACATTGGCAAGTACACCAAATTGGATCGGTTGATCAGGACTAGTAACGTCGTTCCAATAAATGAACATGTTGTTGGTGTTTGCTACTACCACATTTTTAAATACCAATTTTAGTTGATTAATGCCAAGTGCTATTTACTAGGTTAGTTAAGAGCAAAAGAGAAACACACCTACAATATGAAGGTCCAGCTTTGGAATGCGAGATCAAACAACAGAGTAATACATTGATGGCAATCTTGAGCAGCGCATGTCGAGGCATGATTATTAATTAAATATTAAAGATTGTGGTTAGGCGTAGAGTAGCGGGATTAGAGAGTAATGCTAGGAGAGAGGTGATGAATGCTCAAGGAGAGAGGAGAAGTGGAGATGGAACAGGGATAGGATCCACACCATCAGTTTTTTTCACCACCACACTCGCAAACAACAGCACCCAGCAACAGCACCCAACAACAACAGCACCACCCATCGCCAATGTACCTGATCACCATTGCACTTTTGCTACTGCTGACGCTTGATGCGTTTGAGCAAAAGAGGCTGAGATACATTGGGATGAATGGGACGGATTTGGAAAGCGAGTTTAACAAGATCCGAACTGCTTCAAAGGCCCCACCTCTCCGTTACCAGCCGGCTATGGATAAAATGGTTCTCAAATATTACCGTGACAATAATTACAAACCTCAGGATGAATTCTTGCAGTTCAATACTCTGTCGACAGTACCGTTTTCTGATCCAATCAGAGCTACTCCTCAAGAGTACGCTGAGCGTTTCGCAATGAAGTCCGAATTCTTGAGTCCCAGTTACAACTGTTATGGCTTTCTTGAAACAAGGCTCTATGGGCTTCTTTGGTTAGCTCGCCTTGCAGAACCACTCGACACCAACAAGATTGTCTGCCTAATCAACAATGAGCGCAAGATCAAGAAAACTCCAGCACTGGGCATTAACAGCAAGGCTTCTACTATGGCCAAAGACTACTTACCGATTGCTTTTGATGGCTACGACGAGACCAAGTTTGTCAAAAATGCCAAAGCAACTGATTTCACCCCCATTGCCGGGCTCTACTACCAGACGGCATCCACGGAGGAGGATCTGATGAAGATGCTGAAAAAAGACAGAAGCAGCACTTTTACTAACACTAAAATCACCACTGTGGGGATCGCTTCCAACATCGACGGTGTTTTTATCGCTTTTGGAAGTGGCAAGTCAGACACTACGCCTACAAATAAATGCTAGTTCACGTGATTATTTTATTCAACTTCAAAAATGCCCTCTTCTCATCACCACCACTACCGCCATCATCATGGCAGTAGTAATAGTAGTCGTCGTCGATCTCGCAGTACGGAAAGGTCTCCTTACTCTACTTCAAAGTATGGCTCCTCTTCTTCTAGAAGAAGGTCTCGAGATTATTCTTCAGAAAGACGTCGACGTTCCTACCATGGCAGTCGTCGTCGATCTCGCTCTGCTGAAAGATCTCCCAGAGAAGAAAGTGGCAATCGGTATCGCGATCAGAGCAAGAGGAAAAAGCTTGAAGAAGCAGAAGGTGATGAAGGGAGAGAGGAAAAACGCAGAAGAGAAGAAAGAAACAAACAAGTAGGCATTTTTAAGCGCATATAGTTGATCCACAGTAGAATTATGATGTTTCCAAAGAAGCATTAGAAGAAAAGGCCAGGCAAAGAAGACTGAACGTGGAAGAATGGCGTAAAAAACGAAAAGCCGAGAAAACCGACTCGGTTAGTGTTCCTTCTAACGAACAACCTCTTGTTGCTACTCCAAACTTAGCATCTCCTTCCGCTACTAATAGCGCCAATGAACCAGAGCTACAAGAAAACGAGAAGAAGCTGTGGAACTTGGAGGATGACGATGATGATTATTACGAGGATTCTCCTTCTCTGGTAATAAATAAAGAGGAAGAGACCATCGTGAATGAATCGATGGAAGAAGCTGCTAAAAATAAAGTAGAAAACCAAGAAGTCACGGAGGAAGTAACCATCACCTTGAAAGACACCACCAAGGAAGTTACTGAAGCCAAGGAGGAAGAAGCAACTACCAAGGAGGAGGAGCCAAATAACAAAGAAGAAGAGGAAGAAGCAGATCCTTTGGATGCTTATATGGAAAGTGTAGCAGCGCAGGTACAACAAATAAGACGACAGGAATATCAAAAAATCAAAGAAGATCTGCAACAGCCAGAGATCAAAGCCACCGATGAGCTTTTCAAGGATGACGAAGAAAGTGACACTGAAGCAGAAGCAAAGGAAGAGCAGGATTTGGATGAATTATTGGCGTACTTCTCTCTCTCTTTGTGCACACTTTTTCACACACTCTAACAAATTACTTAGAATGGCGGTGAAAAAGGCCAAAAAGAAGGAACTGGGGATAATCGATCATGAAAAGGTGGAATATGAACCAGTTCGAAAAGATTTTTACGTTGAACCACCTGACCTAGCCGATATGACGAAAGATGAAGTTGACCTTTTAAGAGCAGAGTTGGATTGCATTAAAATAAGAGTATTCTTACTTCTTCTAATACTAATAACTAACAATTCTAGGGAGTTAAATGTCCTAAGCCAGTAAAGAATTGGGCTCAATGTGGATTACCAGCAGGATGGTATGCCTTCTTTGTCCTAGATATTTATAATTTGTTTTTGGTTAGTTATGGAGTTATTAAAAGGTTAGGCTTTGCCCGTCCAACTCCCATCCAAGCTCAGGCAATTCCTGCAGCAATGAGTGGTCGTGACATTATTGGAATTGCGAAGACTGGAAGTGGGAAAACCTTAGGCTTTCTACTTCCAATGTTTCGACATGTAATGGATCAGCGTCCATTGGAAATCAATGAAGGTCCTATTGCGTTGATAATGACCCCTACCAGAGAATTAGCAGTACAAATCTTTAAAGAATGTCGACACTTTTTAAAAGTTCTTAATTTAACGGTACTTTTGGTTGATATAACTAATTATTGGTCATAAAGGCAGTTTGTGCTTACGGTGGATCTCCCATCAAGGATCAAATCGCTGAGTTGAAAAGAGGTGCGGAAGTAGTAGTATGTACGCCTGGTCGTATGATCGACCTTTTATGCGCAAACTCTGGAAGGGTAACTAACCTTAAAAGAGTTTCCTATCTGGTTTTGGATGAGGCAGATCGGATGTTTGACATGGGATTTGAACCACAGGTATTTTAGCTATTATTGGAATTGAACTTCTTTCCTAGGTAATGAAAATCATCAATAATATTCGGCCAGATCGACAAACTTTGTTGTTTTCTGCAACTTTCCCTCGTCAAATGGAAGCTTTGGCCCGTAAGGTCTTGAAAAAGCCATTGGAGGTTACGGTTGGAGGCCGCAGTGTAGTTTGTGATGACGTGATACAACACGTTGAAGTACGCGAAGAATCCACCAAATTTGTTAGGCTTTTAGAAATCTTGGGCCAACAGTTCAACGATAATGACGATAATGAAGATTTCAAAGCACTTATCTTTGTAGATAGACAAGAAAGCGCTGAAAGTTTGTTAAGGGAATTAGCAAAGAGAGGATATACGGGTCAATCATTACATGGCGGAAAGGAGCAAGGAGAAAGAGATGCAGTTATTAAGAGTTTCAAGGTTAACCCCTCGAGCCAAGTTCTAATAGCGACCTCCGTGGCTGCGAGAGGACTGGATGTTAAACATCTGGGCCTGGTGGTTAATTATGAATGTCCAAATCATATGGAAGATTATGTCCATCGAGTGGGACGTACAGGAAGAGCTGGGAACAAAGGAATGGCTTATACTTTTATCACCCCCTCGCAAGAACGCTACTCTTTGGACATTGTAAAAGCCTTGAAAATGAGTGGGGTTGCCATTCCACCAGAACTTAGACAATTAGCTGATGGATTTTTAGCCAATTTGAAGAAGGGAGTAGTAGTACAATCTGGATCAGGCTTTGGAGGCAAGGGATTGGAAAGGCTTGACCGAGAACGCGATATTAACAAGAGGTTACAAAAGAAAACCTTTGGAGGCGGAACTAATGATACTGATGATGAGGAAGAAGATGATGATACGTTGGTAGAAGCTGTAAAACAACGACTTTCTGCAGCAGCAACAGTAGCAGCTACAGCCACTGCAACAGAAACACCAGGAGCAGCAGGAGTAGTGGGAACAGGAGGAGGAACAGTTTCCAAGGCTCACGAGGTAGCGGCCAAGGTCAGCGCACTTGTCAGCAAGCAGAGACAAAAAGACAGCGCTATTCCTGAACAGACCAAACAAGTGATAGCAGCAATTAACAGTCGATTAGGCTTTAGCACCAGCACGACTAGTCAGAGTACGGGGACAGGAATCAACGTCGCGCCCACACTAGTTGGAGGAATGTATACGTTGGAGATTGAAATTAATGATTACCCACAAAAGGCACGATGGCAAATAACTAGGAGAGAAACCATTTCACACATCATCGAGGTCAGCGGGGCAAGCATTACTACTAAGGGAAACTACGTGGCCCCAGCAGCAGCAGCGTTTACGAATTTGCGAAAGCTGTATTTACATGTGGAGGCGGAGAATGAGGTGGCATTGGAAAGAGCACGCAAGGAAATCAAGCGAGTGTTGGCCGATGCAACGTTGGCATCGATGGAGGTGGATCGGCCCATGGGCGGCGTAATAGCGAGGTACACAGTTTAATAAAGGAGAAAAGGGTGTATTTTATAACTTTGAACTGCAGACATGTTGGATTAGGTAAGCAGCTCTTTCGGCCAGGGCCACCACTACCGCACAGGGATGACCAGAAGGAACGTCAGGGAACACGCTGGCATCCACCACGCGCAAACCCTGCACACCATGGACGCGCAACTCTGCATCCACCACGGCAAATTCATCCAAACCCATTGAACAGGTGGAAGTGGGATGATATAGCGTTTCAGCACGAGCCTTAATAATGCTGGACCAATCTCCCTTTTCTGGCGGTACTTTTCCTTTAACAGTGGGAGGCAGCCAGGACCATTCCCCACTCTCTTCTTCTTCTCCTCCTCCCTTCTCTCGGTTCTCTTGAGCTTTAATCCTTTCTGCCAAAGAATGCGCCTTTTTCAGCGAATCGATCAACACGGTCCAGTCATCTGGATGGTCCAAATAGTTGGGATCTATCACTGGGGCCTGCAAAGGATCAGCACTGGCGAGGGTGATTCTTCCCCTGGACTTGGGGTTCAACAAGACGGGCATGACTGTGTACATATCTCCGTGTTTGGGCCTAGGTCCCATACCATTTTCATTCCATCCAACCGCAGCAAACAAAATCTCCATGGCTTGTTGCGAATTGACGTGATAAAACAGCGCTGCTTCTGCTACTTGCGATCGCAGCTCACTTTGTTCATCTCCTCGCAGATATGCCCAGATCGTGCCAATAAGTGCTGGGCGTAGATTATCTACCATGTTTAAGCTCGGAGTTTTGCAAAAATAAGAAAGTGGAACTTGAAGATGATCCTGCAGGTTCCTTCCAACTCCTTCCAACACTTTAACCGGGTTTATCTGATGCGTGTCAAGTTGGTCCAAAGGTCCAATTCCCGAAAGCATTAAGATCTGGGGACTTTGTACAGCACCAGCGCTTAGGATAATTTCTTTATGAGCTTGGACCAGAAAACTATGTCCTTTTGAGCGAAAAACCACTCTTCTGGCCCTGCTAAGGTCAAATTCAATCCTTTCTACTTGACAACCCACTCCTACGACCAGATTGGGTCGATCCATTACGGGTGAAAGATAAGCAGTGGCCAAATCATGACGAAGGCCGTTTTTGGTAAATCCTTGGAAATGAGTAACGCCCAAATCACGGCTTCTCAAAGAATTGCTAACATCGACTATTCTCTCATGGCCTGATTCCACACAGGCCCTAATAAAAACTCTGCTAACGGGACTGACATAGCTGGGGCGTTCAATGTTCCAGGGCCCGTCCACACCATGCTCGGCCCATTCTTCCTGTAATAGACCTTGAGCGTGGAAAGTTTCGGATTTGTTAAAGAAGGGCAGCATTTCTTGCCACTTCCATCCAGGTTCTTTCACTACTTCTGCCCAATTGTCCCAATCCCTAGGAAGACAGCGCTGGTAAATCATGGCATTCAATATACTGCTTCCGCCTAGACATTTTCCCCTAGGCCAAAATATTCTTCGATCAGCCAGCTGAGGCTGTGGGGTGGTGTTAAAGTTCCAATCAAGGTCAGATTTCCACGCTTTGTTCAAGAGTGAGGGGATTTTGGTGGTTGGATGATAGGTATTTGTCCAGCCTGCTTCCAGCAACAACACGGTGACTCCTTCCTTGGCGGAGAGCCGATGAGCAAGGACACAGCCAGCGGTACCACCACCAATAATCACGTAGTCATAAGTACAAATTTCAGCATTGGGAGTGGAAGAGGAGATTCTTGTGGAAAACTGATCAGCATTTGAACATGGGTTATTTACTTTATGAAGTGGGTGTTGCATTTCTGTCATGCTTTTTTAAATTTCCCCTTCTCCCACACTTTTTCAAGTACGAAAGAAAAAAAGCTTTTTACCGCTTTTCATGGTTTTCACCTCTCCCACCGTTTCTAGACTTTTCGTTGGTTTGGCGATTCTGCTGGTTGCTGTTTCAGCTCGTCAGGCTGTTACTACTGCTGCTCCCAGGGATGGTTTACAAGAAAGACCTCCACTGTTGAAGGGCTATACCATTTGGTTGAATCCTCCTGGTATTCCTACAAACACCAAGGTTGCTGACCTTGACGAGCCGCATTCTCTGACGGATTTGGTCAAAACTCTTGCCATAGAATCCCAAACTTTCCCCTTTCTGCCTCATCTAACGGTTCAAGGACAGGTTGACTTGCCGTTAGCAGAAGTCAAGAAAAAACTAGGAGCAATTGTTAAAAACTTCAAACCCTTCAAGGTTGTCATTGAGAATATTGTGTTTGGACCAAAACCTCCAGATTATTACAAATCCGTCATGTTGAAAATAAAGAAAACGCCTGAATTGTTGAGCTTTGTAGAGGCTGTAAAGAAAGCCTTTACTACTACTCCAGTCAACATGGCCGATTATCAACCCCATATTAGTATAGCTTATGGAGTTGCTGGCGATCCTCAAAGAGAAGCAGTACGACGTCGTGCTGAGCGTTGGTTGACTCGATATGTTCGACGCACGCCGCGTACTCCAGGATCGGACACTTCGGACTGGAACAAGTTATCCTGGACCGTGAAGAATGTCCAGATTTCCAACACGGCATCGGTGGAACAGGATTGGACCTTGATAACTGAGTTACCATTAACTCGTGGTGATAACATTAATGCTTCTTCTTACACGCCGTATTCCCCCCGCTACAAATTCTATCAATAGATTCTCTCCCTTTCTAACAACATCAGCATTTCAATTAGCAGTGTTTTCTTTTCCCTTCACGCTTTGATTTGTTTTGGTATCATTTATTTACAGTGCTTTAGGAATGACCAAAATTCATTTGACAAGTTTCTACAAATATTAAATTAATACGCCTTTTTCCTTTTTTGGATGTGCAAATTGATATATATCATGTGATTAATAATAATATACCATAAAATTCTATTATTAGAATTAACTTATTCCAACTTCCCATCTCTGGATTTAGAACAAAAATTCCGAGATGTATAAATACCACACTCCTTGCAGTCTGCTTCGATTAATCAACAAACTTGCACTCAACACACTCTCACTTTTGCATCATCATCATCATCATCTTAGCATTCTAGCATTTCTAACAGCAATATTTTATCATGCATCTTTTCAAG
>QZWR01000088.1:0-42783 GCA_004114325.1 Zoophagus insidians
ATTGGAATTGGGAATAGTGTTGTGATTTCAACTTTTCAAACCAAGTAGCACCAGCCTGATAGTGTGAAAATACGCGCATCCTTGGACTTGAATTGATGCTCGGCTGTTGGGGAATAATAATTTTTTTTGGATCAAACGGAGTATTATTTTTTTCCTGTTCGCTTTCTCTCTCAATTCTCTCACTTTTTTTCACTTCAACACGATATAACCCTTTTTACTACTAAAGCGCTATCATGGACCAGCAACAACAATTTCTTAAAGCTAACCCTGATGAAACAGAAACCACCTTTCATGATTTGCCTTCAGGTGCTTCTGATTCTGAGACCGAGGTGACGGAGGGAGGAGGAGATACCTCATCTACCAGTATACTTGAGCAGGCACTCCAAATAGCCGAAGAGCTTAAACAACCCAAAGAATGGAAGCTGGTACTAAAAGATAAAAGCGGCGTCATGGTCAAATATACGAAGCTGGTCAACCCCAAAGGAACGATCTATAGAGGCGAAAAAGTTCTGGAGGGTTGGACTTTAGAGGCTGTATATGCTGCTATTCGTGATCGCGAGAATTGGGACGATTGGTTAGACACTACTCGGACCTTGAAGTCATTGGATAAAGACTCTCGCATTTATTATCTGGCCTTAAAATCTCCCGTTCCTTCAACAAAGTAAGCCTTTTCTGACTTTTCTTCTTAAAAATTAGACCTCGGGACTTTGTATTGTTAGAAAAAACTTTATTTACCCCAAATTCTATCTCTATTATCTCTAAATCTATCCCTTCTTTTGATTATCCTGAAGAGTCTGGTAAGCTTAGATCGATCATGTCTATCATGGTCTGGGACTTACAACGCTGTACCAGCTACGATGGCAAAGACAGCACTAAAGTGACCTACACTTTTCAAGCTAAACTCAAGGGTTGGCTGCAGGGAAGCCTCTCCAAGAAAATGATGGCGAAGCGTCCATTGATGATTAAGCGTGTGGAATGGTACTTGAATAATCGCTACGGTGCTCCCAACGCTACCACTGCTTCTACTCCTGCCCCGTTACCAAAGGAAGAAAAAGTAGAAAGAGAACGTACCTTAACTGCAAAATCTGTAACTGCTTCTAATTCGACCAAAAGTATTGCTATAGTTGAAGTTCCTAGCCTCATCATTGATGAAAACGAACTAGATACAACTAAATCACTTCCTGAGGTTAAGAATTATCAAAGCCTGTTGAATCAAGCGCAAACTTCCTACGAAAAACTGTTACCTCTGGAAAGTTGGAAATTTCATTCAGAGAAAGATGGTGTAAAGATCTACACCAATGATGTCCCTGAAAGGTCTTTCCCTGCAGTTCGTGGGGAAGGAACCATTTTGGGATGGAAGAAAGAGGAAATTTGGGCAGTCATATCCTTGCAGTCCTGTCGTTATGTATGGGATGAGCGTTTTGAAGGAAGCGAAATAATCAAACAAATTGGTCCTAATGCCTATATTGCCAAAAGCTTAATCAAAGGCATGTTTCCTGTTTCTGGAAGAGATCTGGCCTTGGTGACTAGTGTTACTGCTGATCAAAGTTCTCTGTTGAATGTGGGGACTTCCATCGAGGACGAAGAACTCATTCCTGTAAATCCCAAACGCATCAGAGCCCATTTGGACCTCTCTGCCTGGTCTTTGAAAGAATCAAGAAATGAGGAGGGCAAGTTGGTGGTGGAAGTGACTTACATGGTGAGCACAGATTTGAAAGGATATATTCCTACTGCTATTGTGAAAAAGGCCCTTCCCCAAGCTCCTCTTTGCATTGCTAGAATTCAAGATTACCTAAATTCCCATGGTTCTCCTCCCTTTATCGTCACTCCCAAGCTTACCAACGAAGGGGCCTCCATAAATAAAGTAGATTATTCAGTCGAATCGGGTAAATGGGAAATTGAAGCAACTGGAACTAGTCATGTTGACATTCATGTTGGAAGTCACTTGGCTGGATCTGGTTGGGATCTACACGTAAATGGACCTGCAACTTCGGTAACTAGGCTCAATGATTATGTTGTTCGTATTCCCTTGACCCCAAATCTTCCATCTATTATTACACTGGAAAAAGGATCCGCCAAGCTCTTTTTGAATGGAGAAAAGAGCAGGTTTTTAACCATTGTCGTTCAACCCAGCGTTGAAACCGACTTGAACAAACTGCTAAAGGTTAATACTGGTATGAGCATTGGAGGATCAGAGGGTAGTCCTAGTCTTAGTCCAGTTCCAGACTACCTTGAAAATCCACACAAAGAAACCATTAATCGCATTAAAGGAGTGCTTGCTGATATTTTGGCCGAGAATTGGACTCCTAATGGTGAAAAAAATGGAATTAAATTTTCTTTATTGGAAGCTGAGACGGTTTACTCGCGTGGTGATGGCACTTTGGATGGATGGACAGCAAAAGATCTTATGGCAGTTATTAGAAACCTGGACTGCAGAAAGGTCTGGGATGATAAGTTGGCCTTGGCCAAAAGGGTCAAGAACTTTGGACCTCAGAGCGCTTTGTCTCATTTTGCCGTAAAGGGACAGTTTCCCGTTAGTGCTAGAGATTTTACCGTACTTTCCGAGACTTATTTGAATAGTGCTTCTGGTGCCATTGAGAATGTTGGAATATCAGTGGAAGACCCGGATGTTCCAGTCAGTTCTGATTGCGTAAGAGGAAGTGTGAATCTAGCCGCCTGGGTCTTGAAGGACCGAGCGGATAAGCGACAGAACCTTCCATTGGTAGATTGTACCTTTATATCCAGCGTAGATCTAAAGGGTTCGGTACCATCAAAGGCAATTAAGGCTACTCAAACCCAGGCTCCCTTGGCTATTGCGAGGGTAAGAGATTACCTAGACAAGTATCCAGTGCCTCCATTCTTTACTAGAAATGCACTGGTTTTGGAAGATGAAACTTTTAATCCTAGCACTGGGGAATGGAGCGTAACTCTTCAATCCTTGGAATCTCGCTTAGTTTCTGGAGCGGAGATTTCAGTTTGTGACATTCCAGTGAGAAAAGGCCAAGGATATGAGCATGGCTATGAAGTCACAATTGAGCCTGCTACACTGGCCAATGTAGTCCGGATCCATCGAGGCTTAAGGTTGATAGTGCCAGGTGGAGCAAGGTTGGAACTGACCATTAAACCCAACAAAGAAAACCGAGTACGAGTGAATGGTGTACTTTTGGGAGAACAAAGTGTGGCCAAGAGCGAAGAGGTGGCCACTTTGGTAATCAGGGATGAAATTCAACGAAGATCTGTAGTTTTTGATGGTATCATTTATTGATAATTTCTTATGCTAATTATTGCTAGATGAAACTACAATCATACCTGAAAAAGAGGTGATAAAGAAGGAAGCAAGAGAGCAGGACGAGGAGCGAAAGAAGAAGCATGAACGAAAACAAACACAGCCAAATGTGATGGTCAAGCTGATCAAATGGCAAGGATTGAGTGAAAGCCAAGTGTTTTTCATTGCAGCCTTGGTATTTTGTTCATTTTACCTGGGGTTACTTTATGAACGATATGTTGTTGGTGGTTTATTGCTAAACTGGTGATTTCCCCCTCTCTATATACGAAACACAAGACTTGTTTAACTAACTTTTAACGATTTATAAATAAAATTTTTTACCATTTAAAATATGGTGTGATAAAAGGAATAGGCAATGCCGAGGATCGAACTCGGATTATGAGATTCAGAGTCTCATGTGCTAACCATTACACTACATCGCCTTGGCCAATTTCTGAATTAAGCAATTATATATCAATAAACAGATTAGTTTGAAACGTGATTTCCTCAGGGTATTAATACGCAGTCAAGCTTAGTAAGAATCCCACACGTGCAATCAAAACACTCTTCTTTTCATCATGATCATCTCTCTACAATCAGCCAGCCTAGCCATAGCAGACCGGTTCAGCTTTTATCTGAATGATCTAGTTAGTTATCCCATGGCCAAGACGGGGTTGATATATGAGTATGTGGGGGTAGGGCCAAGCCCACAGGCGGGGATGATAGTGACGGGAACCTCCAGCGGAATAGGACGAGAGGTGGCACTTTCATTGGCAAGACAGGGATATACGGTATTTGGCACGGTTAGAAAGGAAGAAGATGGCGAAGGATTGATCAAGGAACTTGGGGGAGTTGGACGATTTATCCCGATCTTGGTGGACTTGACCGATATGGAAAGGTTAAACTCTGCTGTAAAAGAAATACTAGCCAAGGCCTTAGAATTGGGCGTTTTTATCGTAGCCTTGGTCAATAATGCAGGGTATGCCATTTTCCGACCACTGGAAATCACCACAGCCAGCGAAATGAGTAAAATTATGAGTACAAATTTCTTGGGGGCTGCTGAATTGACCCGGCTTTTGGTGCCCACGTTGCGTCAGACCAAGGGCAGGGTACTGAATATAGGCTCGGCGGTTTATTATACCGGTGCGCCTTGGTATGGTGCTTACGGGGCTACCAAGGCAGCAGTCAGATATTGGAGTGACACGCTGCGATACGAACTCGCGACCTCGGGCATTTCGGTCTGCACCATCGAGCCTGGACTCATCAACACGGTCGGTATTGTTAAGGCTGCTAATAGCTTTGATGATTACGTCAAAGAAGGTCACGAGAACGCGGGTGTTTACTCCTCCAAGGCCATCCAGGGCATTATCAATGTAATGCAGTGGGGGATTGGACCCGAGCATGTGGTACGTTCAGTCAACCATGCGCTACTTTCGCCCTGTCCCAAAAGCGTCTATTTGGTCGGCTGGGATGCTCGAATTCTCGCTCTGATGCATTCCATCACTCCTCGCTTTGTTACGGATTTCCTAATGACGACGGTTTTCTCACCTGACCCTGCTTGGGCTCGCTTGATTGGTGATAAATCCCAGTAGTTTGTATAAATAGGGTTGGCATTATATACAATAAATCGCTTATTGCATTTTTATTTCCTTTATTATTCGCTGTCTGAATCGGGTGCAGCATTTATCAACATTCCTAAATTACCCCTTCCCACTTCTGGCTGTGGTGGTGGTGGTGCTGTTAGGTGTGGTGGTGGTGGTGGTGGTAACTCTTTTGTAGCTGGTTCTGACAGAGTCTTCTTTTCAAGTAAGCGAGCGAGTGCTTTTTCTTCCATTCTTTTAAGCACTGATGATGGTATCATTGCTGTGGCTTCTTTAAAGATATCTCGTCTTACTGGTGCAGCAGCAGCTACCAGACCTGCCGATAATGGGATTTTCCCGGTATTTCCTCGACTTTTCACCATTTTTTCTGGTGTTGTTACCATGGGTGCTGCTATTGGCGTTTCCAAGGGTGGTGTTTCCATGGGTGATATTTCCATGGGTAATGTTTCGAAGGGTGGAGTAGCAGAAACTGGGACATTAATTTGTTCTAGTTGTTGTTCCAGCTCCAATTGGTAATCCACAGAATATTCCCATTCTTCTAATCCCATCATTAGCATTAAAGAAGAGTAAGATGAAAAAACCTTGGTAATCTTCAAGAGGAACTTTGTCAATTGGATCAACTTGGTATGATGTAAATTCTTCTTCCGCTGCTAGAGGCAGAAGGATAGGCGGAGGTGGAGGATAATTAGGGGGCTTTGGTAATGGGAGAAGTTCAAGATCATCATCTTCAAGAATTTCAAACAGAGTTTTGAACAATGCAGAACGTTCATCCTCACGTTCATCCTCATTGTTAACATTTGGGGTCATTCGTGGTGGTTCAGCAATTCTTGGCCGTTTGACCTCACTCTCTACTCTATGCCATGGTTATATACCACAGGTAAGCGCTTACGAGGGAGCAAGAAATCTCTTGGCCATGGGAGTTGTGGTAAGATTATGGGCCTGTCTTAATTTAATACCCTTTTTTAACTGTCCCTGCAGCATTTTCAACCGTTGAGACTTTGGCCCATCCAACTTGTCCTCTGCCTCTAAGTCACTCTGGCAATTAGCAACAGGAAGATGGAGGAGGGGGAAAAACACACCAAGCTTCAATAGTTGTTCTAATTCTGTTTCAATCTTGCCTGTTCCATGCTTCAAGATGTATTCTTCTCGCTGTACTTTACGCTCTTCTTGTTTCTACCAAAACACCATTTCAACTCTTGAACTACTAAAGGCGAACCTTTGATTTCTTTTCTTTACGAAGTTTTTTTCCTAACTCAAATCTTTAACTCAATTCCCCCCCGCCTTGGAAATAAGAAGTCTTACGTAGTGCTTCAACTGGGTTCAAGGATTTCATCGCAATCACCTGACCAATCCAGGAAAGATATGCCACCTTCACCATCAAGTCGCAATGGTCAACATAAAAAGACTATTCGCAAAAGGTCAAGGTCACCACCACCACCACCACCTTCTTCAACATTGACATCAAACAGGAATTATGGTAAGTGATTTTAGGAAACTTTCAACTTTCTAGACACAAGATCGTCGAAGTAGTAGAACTTACCCGAGAAGATCGAGTCCTGTAGATGGTCATCGATCGGAGCCTAGGTAAGTCTGACCTCATTGGGACAAAGAGTAACCCGACTTTTTTGTAGGAAGATTGAGAGTAAACCTTGGTTCATTGCTAAAGTCACCATAGAACATAGTCCCCTGCCAGAAGAAAGCAAGGAAGGAAATGGAGAGGAATGGGTGGATCCCGACTTTGTGCTTAAATCCATGGGAATAGGAGGATTTGATTCTACCAAGGTTATTTTATGGGGCTTCTTATCCTGACGCATACATAGGGGAAACATGTCCCGGGAGCAGATGCCAGCGCAGTCAACATCAAGAAGAAGCGCATATATCGACAATACATGAACAAGAAGAGAGGCTTATCTAATCGTCCTCCACCACCACCAACTGCAGAAGGGCAATAAGACAGTAATCAATAAATAATTATTGCTTCTTTCTTCATTGTTGATCATTACACTTTGTGTGCGTCACACACGTGCTAAACTCTGTTAAATCTAACTCTGTTCATTTGAAGAAGAAAAAAAAAGTCTTTCTCACGGTTTTCCCTCTCCATGTCTTTCACTCCTAGGGCTTCATTTAACAGATCACGTCGACCTGTCAGGTATCTCCTAGCTTTTGCGCTGTACTGATCTACTTCAGAATCTGGGTGGATGGTTGTTTCGATCTAATGCACTATGGTCATGCCAATGCTTTACGTCAAGCAAAGGAGATGGGCGATTACTTGGTGGTGGGAGTCCATTCTGATGCCGAAGTATTGAAGCATAAAGGCCCTACTGTGATGAATGAAGAAGAGCGATATGCTGCAGTAGCGGCTTGTAAATGGGTGGATGAAGTAGTAAGGGATGCTCCCTATGTCACCAGCTTGGAATATCTGGACAAGTATGAATGTGACTATTGTCTGCATGGAGATGATATCAGTACCGCAGAGGATGGTAGTGATTGTTATCGAGAGATTAAAGAAGCTGGGCGCTATCGGTACCTCTCCTTGCTAACAATGTTAATGATGAATGCATAAAGGGAGTTTCAGCGTACTCAAGGAGTTTCTACGACTGAACTGGTGGGAAGAATGTTGTTGATGACTAAGCATCATCATCGTCGTAAGCGAGCAGACTCGGTATCCTCCCTAGCCAGCGTAAATACTGAAGATTTGAACAGTTTTAGCACGGTATTTATTACAATATGCCCTGCTATAAAGTATTAATGGTAATATAGGGGTCTAATCCCACGGATCCTCAAACTAGTGTTTCTCATTTCTTGCCAACTTCTAGGAGAATTGTGCAGTTTTCTGAAGGAAAAGAACCTAAAGTATAAACCAACTTTTATATCATTATTAATTCCTCATACATTATATAGCCCACGGATAGAGTGATATATGCTGATGGTGCCTTTGACCTTTTCCGTAATCTGTTGAGTAATGATAATTAATGCAAGTGACATAGACGCAGGACATGTGGAATTTCTAAGAAAGGCCAAAGAACAAGGTGACTATTTGTTGGTGGGAGTTCATGATGATCAAGTAATTTTAACCTCTTCGACGTTTACAACTGAAACGATAGACGGTGAATCGAGTAAAAGGATCAAATTTCCCATTAATGAACCTTCAAGAAAGAGTACTAAGTGTGTTGGCCTGTAGGGTAAGTTCCTCTCTCCCATCCTCGCCTTTATTAAACTGGGAAAAAGTATGTGGATGAAGTAGTAATTGGTGCTCCTTATTCCATCAACGTGGATGCCTTGAATAAAGTCTATCATGTTACTGCTGTGGTACATGGAAAGACACCGGCAGAACCAGACGTGGATGGAAGAGATCCTTACGAGATTCCCAGACAGTTGGGGATCTACCAAGAGCTGGATCATACGCTGAGTGGACTGACCACTACTGCAATCATTGACCGAATCATTGAACAACGCAAGCTTTACGAAGATCGACAGCGACACAAGCGAGAAAAGGCCTTGTTGGAGGCAAAATTAAAAGTCACCACCACCACCACCACTCCTAGTAGCACTACTAGCAGCAGCACCGCCACTAATAGCACCAGCCAACCATGAAAATAAATTATTTGCTCTTAAACCCAAGTTTCATTTTTATCGGTGTTTCATCAACGAAATCACAATGAAGGCCACGTGAGCAGCCATCCACATAATACCCCACTTGTTCAGCCCTCCTTACAACCTCAAACACACCTCTCCACCTAACACTTACGATTTTCTCCTAACGATTTGCCTTCTGCTTTAACGAACTTAAGTGAACGAACAAACAAATTCAGAAAATATGCAACGTTTTATTCTTTTCCTACTGGTCCTCTTTCTAAGTACTTTTGCACTGGCAAGTACCCCGGCTGAAGACCAAGCCGTACAAAATTTATTGAATTATAGTGACAAGTTGTCAGTAGAAAGCTTGATGACAAAATCACCTGAAATCCGCACAGTTTACAAATTTGTCATCCACGACACGCCATCGGGGCTATTAAGCGCGGATCAAGAAGAAGACTTGAAAGAATCGGTCAAGAGGTTGGGGTCAGACCTTTCAGCCTTTATAAAGGATTATGCCAACTCGACGGTTGAGGTTATTCTGAAGAACAAGGAAGTCATTGCTTCTGCGGCCCTAAAAGTAGCCATTTGTGTAATGGACCTGATGCGAAAAGACCCCATGAGTTTTTCTCAACGGCTCATGTTGCTAGGCCCAGAGGTAATCTTTCTGGTAACAGGGGTAGTTCCAGATATCTTCAGACAATGGGGTGGGATTATTAAGAACCACTCGCACATTGCTGTTCGTTTCACCGAAGTCTTCAAAAATGCCATGAACAGTTTGGGCCAAAAGTTTGTCGAAATTCTAAGGGCAATGAAAGAGAAATTCATCGAAATCAAAAGGAAAATTTTGGGCAAAAGACGTCGTTCTTTGGACTTCCCCACCTCTTCTATGTACTAGACACCCCTTCTCCCACTTACACGCACTAGTTAGAAAGTAAATAAAAATAGATCGTGATTTCTTGGCCTCCTTCCATTAACTTGTATTATCGCTATTACAAAAAAAATCCTTTTAATTAGTACACTATTTGTTGTTCTTGTAAATTGGCCTCCTTTAAATCTCTCAAGTTGATTGATGCAAGGGATGCCCTCCTTTCAAGCGATAATCCTAAAAAGTTGGTTATAAATTCGCCTATTTCGGTGTTATCTCGATTTCCCCGTAGTTGCTCAGAATCCATGCCATAGGCGTAGAGATTGACATCCACACCAGTATGTCCTGGCGTGGTCCATCCAATCATCGCGCGTCGACTAACCATATCTCCAAGCAACTGTTGTAATCGTGGCTGATTCATAGTCGCCTGTTCCAACATGGTCAGTTCTTCTGGTGTGGCATTATCAATTCCCAGCCCTAACTTGACGATTTGTTTGCTTATAAATCTTCGCATGTCTGATCCATCATACGTATTAATAGCCCTGGCCAAGATTGCAGTGGAATTTTTCACCCTTTCAATTACATCAGGATACCTATGGCGAGGGTACTTAGAAAAAGGGAGGGAGGGAAATACCATCGATATTCTGGATAAGTGCTGTTAATTTGTCTTCCCAGCGTAAATCCCCCTGTTTCATGATCACTAACAGAGATCAGGACAGTATTATCGGTAGAGTCAACATAATCACGCACTACATCTACAGCATCCAAATAAGCAAGGATTTCGTGTAAATGTGCTGCAGGATCATTAGCGTGAGCTGCTACATCTATATTCTCCCCAATGGTTAATTTTATCATCAATGAGAGGAGGAGTACCAATTCGACTTCCTTCAATCATTAAAAAGAAGCCTTGTTCACTATCAGCCGTAGCTTCATCCAGAATTTTTATAGCTTTTAGTGCCATCTCTGCTAGAGAAGGTTCATTAGAGATTTCTCTGTCAATCTCATAATTCATGTTCTACACCAGCATTAATAATTAACGAGTGAAGTTATATACATCAGTGCCAATCAAAGCCATCAATGGCAGTCTATCTCGGCCTTAGTAAAAGCTTATTATAATAAGGCTTACTTTCCATGTTTTAACCCATCAAGTTCTGCTTTGGTATTGATTTGATTCCAACCATAGCGCTCATGAGCTTCTGACCAAATATCCCGATTATCCATCCTGCAGCCAGCATTATTTACATTACCAACTTTTTTATTGGTGCTGCTAGTGTTGGAAGTGTTGGTATTGTTGGTGAAATAATGACAGGATCCACCACCAATCATCAGATCCACACTTCGTCCAAATGGGTTATCGCCAATCTGTTGAACAGCAATGTCATCCTCAAAGGTCCTGTCCAAGACATGCGAACTAAAAGCTGCAGGTGTAGCATCGGTGATTCGGTTTCGAGCAACCAGCCCAGTCTTCATGCCAATCAGTTTAGCAGCTTCCAAGACAGTGGTGCAAGGTTTTTTATCAGAATCAACTGCAATGGCTCGATTATAAGTTTTGAGGGCACAGGAATAAGCAGTAGCTCCAGCGGCACTATCAGTGATGAGAGATGAGGAGGATCTGGTCCGCACTTGACCCACCAAGATATCATCCAGGGAGGTTTTAAAGTTGAGTGATTTCTTCTTGGTTACTTGTAGAAATGAACGAGCATAGGTGGCAGAAGCCGGGCCAAACCCATCGGATATCATAAGGATGACATTTCGGCGCATCCCTTCAGTCTCGGCTCGATAGTACCAAAGAGAGGAACCGACAATTAAAGAGATAAATAGAAAGCCTGATACCAGATAGGCAATAATTAGGCTAGTTTTCTAATCATCACCACAGGGAGGGAGAGGGGTTAGCATATAAAGCTGATGATGGACACTTACCCTTTTTTCAAAGATTCTTAATTCATGGCTATTCCATTCTCGATCGTAGCCGAGTTCATCGGAATTATCAGGCGATTCCAGGTCATATTCATCTTCATCTTCATAATCTTTAGAAAGAAAAGGTTGGGTGCTAGCGGCATGTTGCGCGCTTTGAGACTCCATTGTTGGTTGTTGAGGAGGGTGGTGGAGAAAGAAAAAATTCCAGATTTTATTTACTCTTCTGCTTTTTCCTTTATATCATCCCTCTCTTTCATTTACCTCTCTTCCCTCCATTGTTTGGGCTAAACGTCATCATTGCATATATCCGTGTATGCGCGCGCATACTCCAAGTAAGCTCTATTAAATCCTACTTCGATGGTTGGGGCATACACTGTAACGTGCAAATACACGCACCCACCAACGAAATGCTTTATTTGCTTAATAAATCAACTTTTTGCACATTTATCCCTCACTTGCCTCGGCTTCTTCTTCCCGCAGATGAAGCGATGATATGGGAAGTGAGGAGAAGGGGATTTTACAGTGTACAGAAAAGTGTGTTTTTTTTTCCTTTTGGAGGTCACTCTCTATCACTCACTGAACAGGGCAGGGAAAACACTCACTAAATGACTTTTTCCGCTTTGAACAAAGATCGTTGGACCTGTTACCTACTGTTAATCTTTACCTGCTTTGCTGGATGGGCTCATAGTATGGAGTTAACCAGCTTGAGTGTGTCCCAATTATCGGTAACGTTACAATCCTTGGATGGTTCCAGAGATACCACGGAAAAGTACTCCCCTCCTTCCCCTCCCGCGCTAACTCTAGGCGGCGAAAATAGGTTAACCTTTCCAGCACCACAGTTAAAGTCTATTCAGGCGGTACAGCCTGGAGATACACTAAGAATCTCCTTTTTTGTTCATACTGTCAGTAGCGAGATCACCACCCAAGATGGGGCAGAAGAAGAAGGTGATCCTGCCAGACCTCATCAAGCGATGTTAGAACTAGCTTTGAAGAATAATCCCGAAATTAGATTATTGCGAGTTTTGAAATCTTTGAATAGTGGTAAACATAAGCTTGACTTGGTAAGGGCCTTTCGACCGGGGTTGGGTAAAGAGAGAGAGGGAGGGTAGAAATTCAAAGAAAGTGAGCCGGTTTTTCAACAATTCCCAGGAATCTATCGAGTTCGCGTAATTCTGGGAAGCTTTGACGTGGCTACACCGTTAATCTTTGAACTGGGTGGGGATTTGAACGTAAATTACCCGATTCTCTCTGGTGAAGAACTACGTAGCGTGGTTCAGCCCTCCGAGTTGGATGAAAAACTCTCTGCTATGCCTGAAAAAGAAGAATTCACCATGCAACCTGAAATCCACCATGTTTTCCGCTCTGCTGATGCTTCACCACCGTTGGGAATCTCGGCTGCTTTTATCGGAATCTGTCTCTCGCCCTGGCTTTTCCTTCTTTATGGTTGGAATAAGCTTCAGGTTAATTATGATGGACTGAATACCAAGATTCAAATGTCAGCAGGATTGACGTTTCTTGCCAACCTGGTTGGCTTTGTCATGTTGAATTACTTTTATTGGACCCAGCTACGATTGCCTCAAACGCTGCTTTATTTGACCGGACTGGGCGTTAATGCGATCTTTGTTGGAAGAAAAGCACTAAGTGAAATAGCACAAACTCGGGTTAAATCAGCCAAAAAGGAATAATTCCAAAGTGAGAGAGGGAGAGAGAGAGAGAGACAAAAAATAAATTTATTTCCCTATAAAAATACTATCACGAAAGCAACACTTATCAAAACTAGAATGGCAACGGTAGGGGAGAGAGAGGTATAAATAAAACATGCATGCGTAATCTTCTATAACAACATCTTTTCTAGTACTACTACTTCTACTACTACGACTGAAAAGCCTTAAGCAGTTACTTGAGGACGAAAGAAATTCGTGGATGGAAGTGGAGGAGGAGAAGAATCATCACTGGAAAGGTCATCAATAAAGCTTGGTGTGTCCAATTCTTTGCTCAAAAGAGCAGGCGCAACGTTGTTGGGCTCTCTTTTGGGAGAAAGACACGGCCTTCCTTCTATCGAGCTGGAGCGTAGAGTTATAACTTTTGCTACTTTGATGCAAACTCTGCGGGCTATTTCAATAGATGGGGATTTTTCTACACCTTCCAGCACTCTTTCAACCTCCTTGTCAGCTTCTCTGATACTATCCAGCGTATCATCCATCCAGGAAAGACCGGTTGCTGTAGGCGATGGCAAATAATCACTAATAGTGGAGTTGACCACTATTATAGGACTGGTAAGATGTTGCACATCTGGTTTCGATGGAGTTTTACAGAGTTTCTCAGTGGAAATATTTGATACTTCCACAGGTACTACTTGAGACTTTCTCCCTGTATCAATTACTAACTCTGGTCCTAACCACGCCGGTTTAAATAAATTAATTAGTCAGGAATAATTACTGGAATTAAGTTTCTTGGAGGGAAGTTTCGGCTTTTTGGGGAAATCCAAGGGATTAAAGCAAAAATTGTTTTTCTTTTCATTCGATGTCTCAGCACACATTTAAAACAAACGAGAAATAAAACTTACTTCGATTTTTCGCATCCGATCTGAAGTTAAAGTCAATTTAACCGTTTTATCAGAAAGGACCAATTCATCAAATCCATCAGTCGACCTTTCAGCCTTGGGAGTCTGTGTTTTGAGTAGATTATCAAGCAACAAGAGCAACAATCAAACCTTGCTACGTGGAAGAGAGGGGAATCCTTGTTTCTTGACATCGTCAGACACGGTAGAAAAAGACTTTTTCCTTAATACTAGCACAGGAAAAGGTTAGGACAAAATAACAAGGTATGGATTACTAGAACGTAAAGAAAAGCCAGAGACAGATTGTTTGGCTTTGTTATTATTATCAACATCGGTTGAATCACAACCATCCTCAAAGGTAAGATCAGTGGAGTACTCGGCAGTAGGAGTGGTAGAACCGGAGGTAAAACTTTTAGGTACATCAGAGGAAGATCGAGATTTTCTCAACAAGCTGCTAAAAGAATGCCTAAAGTTGTAGTCGGTGGGAGAGAGTAACGTGGGTGATAATAAAGCTGATTGTTGATTAGCTAATAGAAGAGTTAAAGAATTAAGACGAAGCTTACTTTCTTCCATAATTACGGTAGTGTTAATAGTGCGTGGTGAGTGTAGTGAGTGTAGTTGTTGTTAGCGATGAGGTGAAGGAGAGGGGGGGGAAAAAAGAGAGAAAAAGCACAGGAATCAAAAACAAACCTTTCAACCGAAAAAAATAGAATCCCCCATTTTGAACAGGCTGAAAATCAGGACCTTTAACAGGACAGCATGCACAAGTGATTGATCAAAAGGGAATATTATAGTAACGCAATAAAAAATAATTAACCAGTAGGAACAAAGCAACTATTTTCAAAAAGGTTGTACTTGTCGATATTACGGATATGATTGGCCCTCAGTCATGGGACTAACCAAAAGGGATAAGAGTAAAGAAGGTTCGGTCCAAGGTGTTCTTGCCATATTTGCCCTCCTCAATGGTCAACCAACAGCCAATTCTTGGCAATGTCACACTTTACCAGACAGATGTGGCTAATTGTACCACTGAGGAAGATCCAACCAACAAACAGAAATTATTATTTTAATAAAAATAATTATTTTTATTGTTTTTGGAGAGAATGGTGATCAAAAGAAAGTGGCACACTTCTTACTCCCCCTCAGCTTTTTTTTAATAACTTTCTTTTCACCAACTCCCCCACCGCCACTTTCCATCCCCATCCCCACTCCGCGCCAAATGACCACCACCGCTTCCGTAGTAGTCGTTGGCACCCCCAATCCCGTCATTAATCCAGTAAGTCCCGGTTTTTATAAATGTCACTAATCTGTGCAGATTGTCGTTACTGCATCTACTTCATCCTTGGAAGCTTATGCTGCTGATCTGGAACAAAGTGCGGTTGATCCCTTTTCCGTTCTACCTTCATACATCGTGCAACGCTCTTCTACTTCCTCCACCCTCACCTATTCATCTACCTCGTCCAACTCGGCTTCTTCCCCCGATCCTGCTTCCGTGAGACCTCCCAATCAGAAAAATACTTATTTGAATGTTCATTCCGATGTTCCTGGTGGTGGTAGCAGTAATCAGCTTTTGCGTCGTAGCTCCTTCGACGTTAAAGATTCTCACCAGCCTCCCCAAGTCTATAAAACTATGAAAAAGCCGGTTTCAATGGATTGTTTAGTCGCTAACAATACTATCACTAAAAATCCTCCCGTGAGGCAGAAACTTGGTGAATTAGAAGACGATGATCTTAGCGAGGATGATGTTAGCGTAGCCGTAAGAAGGAAAGAGATTGACACCAGATCGCTCGCGGAATTTTTCAAAAGTACGGGTCCTGAAATGCTGGAGTCTGCTGAGACCAAACCTACTCCTGAGGGCAAAAAGAAGAAACCATTGTTTTCCTTTTTTGCTATGCGTAAACTCAGCGGAAGTTTTGATAATCTGACTAAACCTACTTCTTCCTCCTCTGGATCAAAGAAAACTCACTCTGAGAGAGCTCTTAGTAATAACACTCTTCCTAAATCTGCTTTGAGAAAGGTTTCCAGATATGCTTCCTCTGCTCAAGATTCACAATCTTCTACTATCTCTGCCGTAGCTTTGGCAGCTTACCATGCAGGAACAGTGGTACAACAACCAGTTCAACATATGTCTCTACAATCTCGCATTGCTAATTTCTACGCCGCTTACAATGATCAACCTGTTCTTCCCAATGGTGCTAGCATACTTAAGCGTCATCGAACTGTCAGCTTTTGCAGCATTGATGAGTTGATTGATGAAAAAGACATGGTGATGGATAGTAAGGCCAAGTTGGAAGAGCAAATTGAAAAGGAATCCCGTAGGCGTATGGGCTTTGACACTGAGGATGATGCCCAGCAGAATAACCCAAAGCCTGCTGCTACTACTGCTGCTGCTGTAACCGTAAGAGACCAGCACACCTACACTGAAGCCATACCAATGGAGGAAGATGTTGTTGACCTTTCTGAGAATGAAGATGAGAAGTCCATCACTGCGGTAAATGATAGTGCAGAAGAAGAAGAAGAAGAAGAAGAAGGAGCATTGGAAAAGGTTGATTCCTCAGAAGATGCTAGAGAAGATAGTTCCATTGATGGTGAAGTTGGGTCAGACTTTGAAGAAAATTTGCAAGATGGTGGTGACGAACAAGTGGTGGATGAGGAGGAAGAAGAAGAAGATGAAGAGGAGGAGGAAGTGGAAAAAGAAGACCGGCCTAAATCTCCTCCTCCTCCAATAGAACGAGTACCCTCACCTTCTGTTAGTACAGCGTCAGATCAAACGTCATCGAGATACTCAACAAGGAAGAATTCGCTGGAGTTAATCACTCCTGTAAGCAGAGATGGCGTTGTCAGTGCATCTGGAAGCGATAAACCCGAAGCTAGGAGGAGGTATTACAAATCTGTACGCCATATCCAGGTACAAGCGACAGAGACTTGGCCAATAAATAATTCTTCAAATAAGGGTGATACCAACAACACCAATAAAAAGACTGTGGTAGAGGCCGATGCAGATGGTGACAAAATACGGAAATTGGAAAAAGAGCTCAAAGCAGCGCAAGATTTAGCGGCATTGGAGCGAAAACGACGAGAAAAGTCAGAAGAAGCAAATCGCCGAGTGCGTGAAAAGTTCAATCAAGTATCAGCACAAGCTTACAAGACATTACGTCTCCTAGTAGAGGAGAAGCGAAGATTGGAAGCTGAAGTGAAGCGATTAAAGGATATAACAGAACAAGGACAAGATCAACATCACCATCAATTGGTTCAACCAAGGTTCAGTTTAGACTCGTCTTCAGAGGGTTAAAAATCTGAACGATGGTGGTGGTGCGAAGTGTGGAGGCTACAGGATAGCTCACAAACAGCGAGAGTGAGTCAGACAGGGCAGGAAAGGGCAAGTATATTTTATTAAGCAGTAGCATCTGAAAGGAGCAATGGTTTGTAAGCTTCACCAAAGATTAGGCGACATTTATCCAAATCTGATAATTTTGATTTTCGAAGAGTCTCGGGATTTTCAGAATCCTCAACAACCGACTCCTCCACCTTTAGCTTTGGCTTTGGCGCAAAAAGCTTTTCTTTCAACAATGCTCCCGTGTGAGAAAGTACCACACCCACCATATCTAGATGATGTTATCCCAAACACAACACAAATAATCATACCTTTTTTTAATTGTTCAATCATTTCTAAGCTCGTCCAAGTCTTGTTTTTATACTCAAACGTGGGCAAGACAAACACAAATCCATGTAAATCTTCCAAATTCTTTTCCTTGGCGCCTTTATAGCTAAGCTTCAAAGAAACGCTGGGAAGTTTGATGTAGATAAAGGTTCGATTCCTTGAAGCCCTGTTCTGCATCTTACAAACCGATGAAGTAATGGTTATTCCCCCTGTACTTGTCGTAGTTGTTGTTGCATTAAGCATGGTGGTGTTTCCCGTAGTTATTGAATTGGATTTCCCTCCCCCTCCTCCACTTGTAGCACTTGCTCCACTAGTAATCGTAGCCCCTCCTCCTCCACCAATAAGAGTAGTAGTAGTAGTAGGGAAAGAACTAAACGTGCGTGATGATGGCATTGTAGATGCACCATCATTTGCTAACAGGTTAAGGTCCTCTTGAATACTCTGTTTTTTCTTGATAAATGGAATTCCTGCCTCTAAGCCTAAAGGTGGTGCGTGAGTTTCCGTAATTGTAGATGCCTTTTTTAATTCCCCACCAGTGCTACTACTCGTACCAACACCAGCAGCAGCCGCAGCAGTAGTAGTTTTAGAAGTAGGAAAGAAATAATTGATAATCTGTTTGCCGATCTTGTTGGTCAAAGCCAAGGATAAGGGAATCAAGTTGATTTCGAAATGTTCCACCACTTTAATCCCAGCAACTGGTGCAAGTTCTTTCCAATAAACTCGTATCATTTTTCTTTTACTACTACTACCGCTTAAAGGTGCCAACATTTCCGGCATTTGAGTAAAGGGAAGTCGATTTAAGATAAATAGTCGATCGATTTCAAAGCTATTAATGCTGGAACCATCCTCATTTAATATCCATGTAATGTTGGCTTCATTAAGGGTGGCTTCACATATTGGCTCTCCTGCTACATTAATCATCGTCCAGATCAAATGTTCAGCCAACATGGTAATCCGTTTTTGCATTTCCTTTTGAGATTGTAAATGTCGCTTTATACCCTCCATGACTACATACAGATATCCTTCCAGATCCTTTACTTGCTGAGCACAGGCTTGATAATCTGCCAATTGTTGGTCACTGAGCGTGGCACGTTGTGCTTCATAAGAACTCTCCACTGCTTTTAAAATTCTTATCTTTTCTTGTAATCCCGCCACCGTGGTGCTGATATCTCCAAAGTTTCCAGAGGCAGCACTCAACATTACGCTCTTAATCTCATCCACATTTCCCAGCAAAGGTTCTTGATAGATCAATAAATCAATAATAATGGCTTGAATCTCTTGAAACTGCTCAGCATTTACTTGCATCGCAAATTTTTTGACATGGACAAACAATTTTTCTGCCCGGCTTTCCGCTTCATGCGCTTCTTGATCCACCACACCTTCTCTGATATCTTTACTAACTTTAGTGGCTAATCGGAGTGGATTATTCTTTTCATATGTCAAAGATGCTGAGGTTCTTGGTATAAGCCTTTGGAAGCCTCCTTGTTGGTTATCATCAATCAACAGTTCTAGCGGTACCCATACTTCCATCTTGGCTCCGCCGTTTTCAGCATTGACTCCAGCCCCATAATAAGATTCTTCAAGTATGTTTTTAAATGCTATAAATAGCTGGAGATCACTAATCTTCAGTACCATTTTCGTTTTAATCACCTCATTATTTACATCTCTTTCATAGGCAGGATCCAATTCCACCAAACTTTGATACTCGATTTTTTCCGCAACTAGGTAGATCATACTGGCTGCATCCAAGCTTGTTTGAAACCGAATTTGCGTATTTAAGAGTTGAACCGTAACGTTGGTCATTATTGTCGCTACTATCGAGTCCTTTGTTTCTTGAGGTACGGAATCATCAGGAACAGAGACTGAAGATATTAATGCGTCGAGAATGACTTTTTCTATATCTTCTTCTGATTCTGCTGCGGCCTTTTCTTTCATTTCTTTGGCTTCACGAACATTTTTGGGATTTAATGTCGAATCCTTTCCTTTTTCAATCTTTCGAAGCGTTTTGATCGCCATTGCCGATTGGTAGAACGTCATTGCTCTATATCTTTCAGTAAAGCTGACAAAGCGATATATAACATTTCTGACATTTTTGGACCAAATTATGTTGGCGTTATGAACCACTACCTCCCTTCTTGTGTCATCCTCTTTGCCATGATTAGGGCTACTGTCAAAGGTAGTCGTGAATAAAGACTGTATATGCTCGGCCATTGACATGCTGGACAATATAAGCTGCTCTAACTGTTGCTTAGCCCGAAGTAACTCCAATTCTTCCTCAGTTGTCAACGGTGGCCTTACTGTTGTTTCAAACACAGAGATGCTTTCACCAAGTTCTAATATATCATCATCCAATTCTTTTTTGCGTAACGTAAAAAGATCAAGTTGAACTGATCGAATGTCTTTAACTTGTAATTCTTTGTCTGAGGTGCTTGATAAAGGCTTAGAAGTGCCGTTTGTAAGGGATGATTGAACAAAATATGTAAATCGGGGGGCACATAGAAATTGTTCAATAAAGACATCTTCCGAGGCAAGATATTCCATTCCCAGCTCGGTATAATCATCATCATCATTTAACCATTCTTGTCTGCTTTCCAAAGATGCTATCGATTCTATTTCCGCAGTCATTCCAGTCGCTAGAGTTGTTCCATCGTTGGTTCCAATAACACGTGCGTCTAACTCTATTACATCACAAATTGCTTCATTTATCACATATTCCATCTCTGGCAATTGCTCTCCGGTATATCGAGATTGTTTTTTTCTTTGTATAGTCACAATCTTGGCATCTATTGATTGGACCATCGCTTTAAAACCCACCATAATTCCAACCCCAGCCCCCAAGCTCAGCTCTCGATGAACCATCGTTACAGCAAATGGTGACAGCGACAAGGTGAATCCAATTTCTCGTAAATGTTTGGTCAGGCTAGGTCCTGCAGGCTCTAGCTGTGGATACATGGTACCTGTTCGAATAGGTGGTGGTGGTGTCATTCCCATTACAAATTTTGTAATACTTGTCACTAATCTGGTGGTCAAATGAGCGCTGTTACGAGAGGCGAATCCTCCCATAAACTTGACACTAATTTTGGCATTTATAACGTCAGTTCGATAAAGTCGGAAAGAGTCATGTTGCTCGTCATTGGTAACCTTTGTGACTACTTGATAATGCGGAATTGGTTTAAGTTTGTCACTCCTTTCCAAGCCAACTTTGACGCCTATTTGTATTCCGCCAGTTGAGCGAAATATCACTTTTTCAAAATCGACCCCCCTTTCAGCATCGCCAGGAATTCCAAATACCAATTCCCTCGTCTTTAACTCCAGACTATTTTCCAACAATTGCAAGGATACTCCACGACATAATAACTCGAGTTCATTCGCTTCCAAGCCTTCCGCATATGGATTTAATCCGCTTTTCACCCGGACACGGAATTCTCCTGTCTTTGGCCATTCGATTTTTATTCTACCATGTAGATGTAAAGCTAGCTTATCCCAAAACCCAAGAGGGGGTGATGGATCTGGGCTTGCCACATAGAATCTATTAAATGCATGACCAATCTCTTGCAATACTGGGACCAGCGCGTTATTCCAACATAAAATCGTATCAGAACTTGCACGTATAGCTGCATTTGTATAAATCTTTACTGGAGATATAGTCCTTGATAGCTTTGCCGTTACACCTTCACAAACATTAACATCAATATGGCGGAAAGCGAAAGGCTGGGGATATTGTTCTTGAATGATTAAATCACCTTTAATTGCAACACAGGGTCCAGATTCTCCTGAGGCTTCAGGAAATAAAATTAACGGGTCAGGATAATCTCTAAATCTAATACAAAGCTCTTCTGCTGTTAAATCTATAAACAGCGGTACAAGTAAATCAAAGGCAAAATCCAATGGAGTAACACCATCAATTTTTCTTATAACACCAGGTGCTCCCTTAAGCCCATAGCTTGGTGGGACTATACTAGCAACCGTATTTTTTAACTTAACTGCAAGAAGAGCAGAGAACTCGCGCTGATCATGTTTGGCACGCTTGACCTTACGAATCCAGTTTTGAGAATCATAATTTCGAAGTGCATTCCAAGCAACTGTGGTATTCCGTTGGACGCCCTGTAATTTCAACTCTAAAGCCTCGGCTCTGGCAAGACGTTCTTTTTGCTCCATCAATCCCATACGATAATTACGATTCAATGATACTTCAAATGGTGTATCTTCTAATTCAAAGATCAACTCATTTACTCCCAACTTTATTCTAGGCAATAATATTAGAGTATCGGAATAAGCAGGATCGCGGTGTTCAAATACTCTACTAAATATCCATTTCGCAGCTTTTCCGTTATTATTTAAATGATCAAAAATATCCGACAAGTTATATCCATCTGGTTGCTGTAATGAGGCGTTCTTTATGCTAATATTGATAAATTTATCCTCTTCGGACTTTTCAACGGTAGTCCTGGACAACACGGCTAGTTTCACACGATGTGCCGCTTTTGGAGATGTACCATAGAGAGCTGCAAAATCAGTCTCTAATTTTATCCTTTCTTCTCCCAATAACAGATGTGTACCCTTAAATTCTATCCAAGAGGTAACTGTTGGTGAAAGTTTCATCTCCAGGGTTATGCTTGTCAATGTAACACTTGTAAGTACTTTACTGTCACTAATGTTTCCGTTTTCAAGCTTTCCTGGTTCTACTGTATCTTTTTCAATACTTGCTAGATGTGAGGATATACACTTTAGCATCACTGCAATACTATATAAAGCATAAATACTAATACCAATGTTAACATTCTGTACGCCAATATTAATGTTAAGATCGGTAAGTGTATATAAGCTCAAGTGTGCCGCTGCCTTTTGTAGCGTTATTACATTCCCCACATCTTCTATTGCCATTTCAGGGGAAGAAAGGAGTTGAATACAATCGACTTTGATCATTTCTACTTTGCAATATGCAACCCCTGGCATATATTCTTCAAGTGATGATGTATCAGAAACCTCTTGTGTCTCTGCCAATCTCCCTGCGTTTATCTCTGGACATTGCAACCTTACTCCCCTTTTTGAAACATCATTGAGGTCACCCTGACCATAAACCAATAAGCTAAGATCAGAAGAATGGAGTCGAATAGACACACGCTTCATAAACCATTGTATAAAGTCACTAATTGGCCCTTCTTCCTTTTTTATGTTTATCCCCGAGGGTTTGTAATCTTTGGAGTAAGATTGGGGGAATTCTGGTGCTAATAAGGCCAAAAATCGACTGGTTTCATCATTAAGCTTAATTTCTGTTTCAGAAATCTTAGCCTGAACTTCCATGGTAGATTCATAAATTTCTACTGGATTGATGGAGAGTTCTTGAAGTAGCTCGATTTCCTTGAACCCAATTATCCTGGTTTCAGCCACCATTATCCTAAAGTAGGATAGGTTAAGACAAGCTATGAACTTATAGGAGGCAGGAGATTCGGTAGGATTTGAATATCGAGTATTTAAAATTAATTTGATTTCTTCCAATTCTCCATGTAATTCATTTCCACTGTTGTTGAGCAAATATACTCTTGGTCGATTAAGCCTAAATAATCCTTCTACTTTTGGCCATATATGTTCTTTTTTTGTATCATCAGTTTGTAAAACTGTCGTTGTTTTCAACTTTTCAGATAAAACTGGCCCTTCATCATCACTTTTAGGCTTTTCCAATCCAATTATTGCTTTGAATGTTGAGCGATTAACTTCCAAACAAGGATTTTCTACAAATACAGTATACTTGACGCCTCCTATCCATGGTCCTCCTTCGTTTATCTTCACACTGATACTGATTTTACAAAGTTCAAAAATTTTAGATGGAGAGTTTAAGGAGTCGTCTTGGACAAAGAGCGACGACTTTCCAATTCGCAATTCCAAACCTCCACTACCTTTGTGAGCAACAAAAGTCTTGGAAACAACAACAAAATCATTGATCTCTGCACTTGCAATAGAAGTAAACGCTACCAGGGCTTTTTCATCGTATTTGAATATTAAACCCCAACTAGCGTCTAATCTTCGAATTCGAAATCGACACCTCCTCAAAATCTTGATAATTTTAAAAAATTCGCCATGTTCTATTGTGCTTGATTTTTGCATTGGACTTTTAGTTGGATCCTTTGTTTCTTCCAATGATTCATCTTTACCTATTGTCAGAGGTTTCTCTGTAGGTTCAAGTGTGCTTGATCGACTGATACTAGGTGATTTTTTCGCCTCAGATTGAGTCACTTCATTTTCAGATTCAGAAAGTGGCTCATTGTAGAAATCACTAATATTAGGATCCGAATCATAATCCATTGAATTTAGAGTTGGGAGAGAAGGTTGTTCATTTGTTTTTGGAGAAATCAATGGTTCTAGAACTTGATACACTTAATTAATTGCATAAAAAGACATACCGTCGCTAGTAGCATATCCAATTGATTCAATCTTGCGCTTCAAGATATCTAACTGCCGAAGGTTTATTTTAATGGCCCCTAGCCTTACATCTGGCTCTAGCCGTTCCAAGTTGCTGAAATCAACCTTGAACATGGTAAGCAAAGACAAACTTAATTCATCCAAGTTAAAGAGATGATCCAACAAGTGATCACTAACACAACCACAAAAATCTTTAACGAGTACTTCAGTAACGAGGCTTGGTCTCTTGTTGGAAGTCTTGAAAAGTACCAGCTTTAGCTTGAACTCTTTCAAAGTAAAGACTATAGCCTGATCGCCAAGAACCAAGGTGATAGGACCGGCTTCAATGGCTATATTAGAAACAACTCTTGAAGCAATACTGAATAAAAAGTTCAAGATTCCTTCCCGTCTTTTACGCAGCAATCTTAATCTTGCACCAGGTAAGGAGCTTTTACCTGGAGGTTTTGGTATTTCTGGCGCGTTCTCATTTGTTTTGCTGGAAGCAGGAAGTTTTGGAAGCAAAATTAAGACCTTTTGTAGTTGAATCTTTAAGAAGGGTTGATTTTCTTTAAAGGATGGCCACTTGAAGATTAATCTTGCACAGGCTATATCCAACTTGACCAAAGCATGGTTCCAATAAATGTCCCTTAGATTAGTAAAAGAGATGTATCCTATGGAAAGTTTCGATTTCTTGTTAAGGATATAGCAAAGTAGAACAAATAAAAGAAAGCTCAAAACGTATAGAGCGGCAAGTTC
Source organism: Zoophagus insidians (assembly GCA_004114325.1). Lineage (NCBI taxonomy): Eukaryota > Fungi > Zoopagomycota > Zoopagomycetes > Zoopagales > Zoopagaceae > Zoophagus > Zoophagus insidians. The sequence goes on from QZWR01000088.1 coordinate 24,604, forward strand.
TGCAAACATACAGTATGTTTGCTACTTTGATTTATCATAATCACCTTTAACATTCATTTTACTCAGGATATGCTTTCAAAGTATTCTATTTCATCACACAAACTCCTTCAGCTCCTCAGAATCGGGAGATTCAACATATCCAACCAATGCACCTGGCCATAACACAATGACCAACCAAATGAACCAACTAACCAACATTGCATATGCAAAGACCAACGTCATTGTGGAACTGAAGCAGATCAGTAATATAATCCGTAGCATTTGATTTTTTTTCTTCGCCATGCCGTAATGTTTAGAGCCCTTCACTCTCATCAAAAACCAAAGTGTCCAGGCAAACATTAGAATTTCTAATACAAGGTTGAGAAGACTCACAACTACCAGGACAATCAACAAAGAATGGAGAAAATAATTCCCAATCACTAAAAGTAAAGATGCAATACCGCAGATAATATAAGCAATTTTGACAATCTGAATCCACTTGATCAATTTCTTTCGCTTAAACTCGGTTATGCCGCAAGAAATATTTTCAAGCGAGTTCAACCATTCTTGTGTTAAGCAAGTGACTGTTGTAAATGATAATAAGCGAAAAACTTGATAAATCCCTATCAAAATAAACGCCGCTATGTAAATACGGTCATAAAAGTCGAGCGGATACAGGTCAAAAATAGCCAAGGTCAAGGTGGAGAGAATGGAGGCAAGTGAGAACCATAAATAATATCTCACCAAGGTTTTGAAATACCAATACGAGAACACGGCACATATCAATGAAAATAGTACCGTTACCATCAATAAAACTATACTTGAATGTTCCATGGATTTGATCTATGTTTATGAGGAGAATCGTCAAAGCTGTTATTCCTCTGATGTGAAGTTGAGAGAGATGAAAAGCGATTTACTTTGCGAAATTATTACCAAATACGCTATTATTATCACTGCTTCACTTTATATCAAGTAAATAATCAACTTGAGATTAATGAATTCTTTAATAATTGCGCCAGCAAAAGAACCATGAAACATCCATTAGTTGGCAATGCGTATTTACACTGATTATTGCTTTCAGCCCCCGTAAGCAGTATCTTCAAGACTCACAATTTGATCTGAAAACAATCCCGATATTTGGTAACATTTCTGATTGACTTATATCTCCTCCATGAAAGTAAATGAGATTTTTTGCAAAACTAATCGAGTGAGATTGGTTTAGTTAATTGTATAATCGACATTTTTGGGAAAGTCAGTATGCACAATCATGTTGACACTGGATTGAGACAGAGTGAAGATCGCGGAAATAATGTCATAAATTTGACATTCAACAAATTTTAATTTGTTGCAACAGGAAAGTTATCCAAATGTTAAATATAAGTTTTGTTGTCCCTCCTCCTTTTGAACTTGGTGATATTCATTTCTTGCCTTTCTCTCTCTCTCTCATTAGCAGCGACTTTACTACTCCTTTCATAAACAACTATGAGCGACTCTGAGTTTACGGACTTGCTTACTGTCGATTTATGTGGCAAATCTCTTGACTTGCTTCCTATACAAAATTCTAAGCGTAAGTCTATGTAGTGATCAAATTGCTCAAAACGAAGTGTTTAGAAATTCACAATCTGAAATTTTCTTTTAATCTATTAACTACTATCCCTGAACAATTTAGTGTTCTGTTTACTCAACTTCAGGTTTTGGATTTGTGCAACAATTTACTTCGACAATTGCCCGAGACTTTTGGTAATGCCTCAAGTCTTCGTGAACTAAAGCTTGCAAAAAACAAACTTACTACGCTTCCAGACTCATTTTCTCAATTAAAGAATCTGGAAATCCTGGATCTTGGACATAACGAACTTTTACATCTAGGTATCAGTAGTTTTTTATGGGAATTGTGTTCAAATTTGTGCGAATAGATCATTCTGTATTTGCCAGAATGAACTTGCGAGAACTTAATTTGGAATTTAATAATTTGTCTAGTCTTCCTTATTCTCTGGGGACACAAAAATCATTAAGGTTACTTTCCATTGATGGGAATCCTTTTGAGTTTCCTTTTGATGAGTTGGTTCATCCTCTTTTGAAGTCAGGGAAAGTTGATGTGGGCCCAGAAAGCAATTCAATAGTCACTCTTCGAAGAAAAGCCAGTCTTCAATGGGAACGTGTTCGAGGAAGCGTCAGGATGAAGCGTAGGTCGGACATGGAGGAAGCCTCAGCTGCACTTTCAGAACTCGTTAAAAAAGTTGGCGCTAAGGAAAAGACAGAAGCTTCATCAGCTTGGAGCATTCCTGAGCCATTGTCCCCTAAATTGATCAAAGTCAGCACAACTTGCATTATCCCGAAAAAGAAAAGTTTTCCAAATATCTCCAACCATACTTTTTTTGGAACAAATCCGGAAGCCGCAAAAGATGAGAAGTTATTAAGAGATTCCGGTTATTGCACAGATTCCAAGCGAGAAAGTGTAGGAAGCGATGAAGGATTATCCCCTGCTACAGCATCAGCCATTGAATCAACTATGAATTCAGGGTTCCTGGAACCACCGAGTATAGATTCTACTTTCTCCAACGCTTCAACTTTGTCTGAGGGAGAGCCAGGAAAGCGTAGACAGACTATTTCTGTTGGACAAAACCGCTCGGGCGTTTTCCCCGTAACCCTTACTACTGAATCCTTGAACCGAGTTCTTCATTATTTGAGAGATTTGCATGACTTGACCCTGACTGATGATAAATCTGAATCATCCAAAGGGAAGGGGAAATTGCGTATTTTACAATCTGCTCCAAATCTTACTGTTCATACAAATTGTAATGGAAGCACATCTCCTGGCTTTGATAATGGAGAAATTACCCCTGAGCCTGACCAAGAGTCAGGTACCCTTTACTCTTAGACTTGGTTTTGTTAATTATTTTAGTTAATACTAAACGATTGAAGATAATTACGGAAATATTAGAGACTGAAAGGACATATGTTCGTGAACTTCAAGCTTTAGATTGTCTTTATATAAAAGATTCTCTGAAACAAGATATATTAACCGCTGAAGAACATCGAACAGTTTTTGGAAATCTTGCTGCTCTAACAATTTTTCATCATGATCATTTTCTGCCTGCCATGGAAGAAGTATGCGTTTTCTTACGGTCTAATGTTTTAGGTTTGTAAAACTGAATCAGATGCTTTAATTGGCCGCCTTTTCACTCGCCATGTAAGTGTTATATTTGAACTACAAAGCTGACAACGTATAGAGTGCGTACTTTAGGATGTATTCTGCATTTGTCAATAATTTCGATGCCGCTATGAGTGAATTGAATCGTTGGAAAACGTTAAAAAACAAAAAAAAGTGGCGCAATTTTTGTGAGGTTTGTGAAATCACGATTTCTTTCTTTGACTCTGTCTAGGCCTCTAGAAAGAACGAGCTTCATACACAATTAAACTTGACGGGATATTTCTTGTTACCAGTGCAAAGAATTCCACGATATAAGCTACTATTAGAAGTATATCTCACTATTGATTCCTTGTCAACCTAAAATAACTAATATTAAATAGCAATTGAAAGAACAAACACTTTCTACACATCCAGATTATATGGAACTTTGTACAGGGTTGGAAGAGATGACCAAAAGGGCAGAGGAAATCAATGAAAGAGTAACACTATATCATAGAACTCATTGATTAATCTTTTATAACTTAGAAAAGAGAGTATGAAGCTGGAACGGTGATTTTAGCAATGCAACAACAAATAAAAGGCTCTGAAAGGATTCCTCTAGTACAGCCGCATCGAAGGCTGATAAGACAGGCCTGGTTTCAAGTAATTAAGAGCAGCAGAAAATTGGTATCAGGAAAACGTCTTGGTCGTGGTAGACACAGTGCTTATCAAACCGAGATTGTGTCATTGCAAGAACGAGCTGAGGATCGAACCTATTTATTCTGCCTGTTCAATGATATGATTTTGCAATGTAGAAAACTGAATGAACGTGCTTTCGAGATGGTTAGACATCAAGATTTGATTGAGAACTATGTGGTTAATGAAGGGACAGGTCGTTTGGTCACAGATTTGGTTGAAACTGAAGGTAGGCAACCAGTAGTGATTTCTAGAACTTAATTTGGTATTTAGTGCTTCGAATTGTATTTCATGATGTGATACTTTACGCCACCCAACAAGTAGAAGAAGTAATATTGATTAAAACAATTAAGAACTAACTACTATTGATAGCTGCAACATTGGGTTCCTTTGTTTGGTAGAATTTAGCAAGAAAACCATCGGAACTGTATTTGTTGTATTTTCCTCATAAAACAATTTCTGTTTACTATTTCTCCTTTACACCTCTCTTTCTTTCCAATTATTGTTGTGCCCCGTCTGGTACCTGTCCTGCCATATCCCCGCTAATCTCATTCCTCTAATTTTTTAAGCTTAGTAAACAGAAAAAGTATACTTTTGAGGATCCATCATTGTTAATATAATGATCAATGACACCCTTTAGATCATGTATAACCGCATTAAGCCCTTTTTGGACTTGTTCCTTTGTCCTTAACTCGATCAAGCATTGTTGCTGCCACTTTTGAGAAAACTCTTGTTTTTCTTTAAGTAATTGTTCACGCTTTTGGTTAATAGCTTCAACCTCTCTTCTAAGGTCAAAGTTTGCTTGTTCAAACTCATTGCAAAGTTGTCGCCATTGCTTCCGTTCTGCTTCGGCTGTTTCTTGTAATCCTTGTAATGCGGCCTTTTCTTCTTCATGATTTTTAGAAGAGGTTAAAAGTTGCTCTGATAACTGTTTCTTTTCCTCTGAAAACAAATCTTGCGCAGATTGATACTGGGTACTTAAATGCAAGACCTGTTTCTCAGCTTCTTCCAAGTTCAGCTTAACTTGGGTCAGTTCCTTTTGCAAAGCGTCTTGAGATTGTTGTTCCTGCGAAATTTGATATTGCCATTTCTGCTCAGATCTTTCCAAATCTATCAAGAGTTGGTTCATTGCGCCTTTTTGTTCATCTAATTTGACTTGATTTAAGTTCCTCAGCTCTTCAATCCGAGCATTGAATTCTTGTTCGTTTTTTTGTAACAAAGCAGCTTGCTTCTCGTTTAACTCATTTAATCGCTCTACTTGTTGCTGAGAATTGGTCAGGTCAGACAGGTGGACATCAAGGGTATGATTAAGTCGCTTTAATTCTTCTTCATGTCTAGCTGATTGAGCATGCAATTCCTGCCTTGTATTTTCCAAATCTTTTTGGAATGGTTGTATTTGTTGTTGTTGAGTTAAAAGTGTCTGTTGAGCTAGTTGGTGCAGCAAGTTGGCCAAAACCTCTTTATCATCCATTCCTGTCTTTCTTTGCATAATTACTTGAAGTAAGGAGTCAGCAAACCCCAAGACATCTTTGACTATTTCAACATTGGGAAATTCAGAAGAGTCATCATTTTGGCGAAAAGAGGTAATCGCACGTTGCATAGAAAGAAGAGCATTTGAGGAAACATACTCTTTGCCTGAAACATCTGCTACTGCTTCTTCAAGATTCATTATCTTGACCTCGGGACCAACAGCAATATCCCTGGAAACATCTTCTCCCTTGTTAGAAATTTCTGTAATTGAAGACAGGGATCTTTCAGATAAAGTTTTTAATGGTGGTGGTGGTGATGGTGATGGCAATGGAAGAGGTGCTAAATCGGCAAAATTAAAGCCGTCATCAAACATCAGGGATTCTTGAGTCAAAGGCATCGAAAACGAATTATCCTCAAAACTCCCCCCTTCAGACGCGTCATACCAATTTGTCTCATCTTCGTCAGAATCTAAAAGTATAGCAGGATCTGAGCGGACAGTATTACCCAGGGATAATCTTCTCCTAGTTATAGTGGCTTCTTTCTTCATTATTTGTTCAAGTTCATCGAGATTTAAAGTCTGTCTACGCAAAAGACGATCTTCAGACCTAATTTCTCTAAAATACTTATCGCGTTCTTGCTTCACTTGAACCAATTGTTTGTTCAACTCCATCAACAACCTTTCATTATCAGAGTATCTTTTGCGTTTAAGTGATTGTTTACTGGGTGAGGAAGGTTGTAAAGGCATGGTTAAACTCGTCTTTAGTAGGGCCTTAGTTGAGCGTTCAGGATGGACGGATTTGTTGTTTTTACGATGCCACAAATGAATACGCTGTACTATGCGACGAAACAAGATTTCAGGTGAAGTGGAGGGAGGAGCTTGTAGCTTGGTGGCCTCGGTGATTTTCAGGGCGATTTGGTTAAAGCCGAACCTGAGAGCACCATCAGAGGCAAGTTTCTTTTGATTTACTAGCGCTTTGAGACGATTAAGTAAATGTCGTTTCCAGTTTTGCTGAAGATGAGCAGCATCGTTTTGAGGAAGGAACTGATGTTTGCAAAAAGCTTGAAAGGATCTGATGTGAACCAAGCCGCGAGGATTATGCAGGCGTAGTCGATCAATCGCTTCAAAGATCAGAATGTCGTATTTCATTTGTTTTTCGTGGTCAAAGCGAAAGCGAGGGTGAAAAGGGGGGATTGTCAGGTGTTGAGTGAAACAAACAACAACAAAAAAAACATGCTAAATCCCAGAGTGTTTTTTGACGTTCGAATTGATGAACAACCGAGTAAGTGTCCTTCACTATAGTAAAATCTTTGGTTTCTGATTGCGATGGTAGTTGGAAGGTAATGTCGAATTGATTAGCTAACCATAAGAGAGAAGGCTCGTTTTTGAACTGTTTATGGACAAAGTTCCTTTGACTGCAGAGAATTTCCGAGCATTGTGCACTGGTAAGCACAGATTGTTGAAACCATTTCTAACAAAAAGAAAAGGGGAAAAAGGGTTAGGAAAGATTAATGGATTTCCATTGCATTATAGAAGTTCGATATTTCATCGAATTATCAAGGGATTTATGGTTCAAGGTTTGTTGCTTTTCCCCGGTATTAATGCAGAGAGAATTTAGGAGGAGGTAGTTTTCCATTTACAGTTTAACCACTCAAAGCATGGTAGATATTACCAAGAGGAATGGAACAGGCGGAGAGTCCATTTATGGTGCCACGTTTGCAGACGAATCTTTTGAGCTTACTCATTCACAGCCGGGACTGCTATCTATGGCTAATAGGGGACCGGATACTAATGCTTCACAGTTCTTTATCACCACTCGACCATGTCCACATTTGGATGGAAAGCATGTGGTCTTTGGGAAAGTAGTTGCAGGCCTGGAAAACGTCTTGATGGTCATTGAGAGAACTCCCACCGATGCCAAAGATCGTCCGGTAAGTCAAGTGATTATCGATAAATGTGGAGAACTGGTTTTACGCGTTCCTGAAAATATCAAAAGTATGCGCGTTAATTATATGAATTCTGTTAATCCTAACAACACTAGTCAAAGGATTAGTTGACGTGTCCCCTGAAGAGGAGGAATCCTTGAACGAAGGGAAACACGCATCTCCTAGTCCCCCAGCTAATTCTCCTCCTCGTGTTCCAGAGAAATCCCACGCAAGATCACCTGAACACGACCAACGACGCGTAGAAAATCGGATGTATTCAAAGAGAGAAGGCGACGATGGGGAAAGAGGAAGAGTGGTTAGAAGGAGAGTGATGGACTCTTGGAGACCGAGCAACAGCAGCCAACAGCAACGGAATGAGCCCACGTCCAGCGTTATTCGTTACAAGGGACGGGGAAGGATGAAGTATAAAGAAGAATGGGCAAAGTCATAATTTATTTCCAAACTCTGTCGTTGAATATGTCTCACTTTCTCTCTGTTTTTGCTGTCATCTTCTTCGCATTATGGCTCACGTTGGCAGAGCTAACAAGAGCTCAGTCAATGTTTCAAGCTGATTTGCAAGGTTTACCACAATACGAAATCGCATTCAAGAAGAAGGTTCTCGTAGTGACTGGAGATGACATTCCAGATCCCGGATTTCCTGTTGCTAGTAAATTAAAGCTCAAATCGCACACTGGTCAGGACTACATTTGCGTTCTTCCTGCCGCCAATCATACTCATTCACAACCAGCTGAAAAAGAAGACAGTGAAAAGCTAGTGCAGAAGGGACTATCACTTTTGCGTTCAATAGGTGGAGAAGCGGGTTGTTTATACTATGTAAATTCTTTTTTTCCTCCTTTAAAGAAACCCTAACCGCGGGTTAGAATACGGGTTATTGGACCTATGAATATTGCCACAAGTATTGGGTTCGACAATTTCACATAGGAATTGGTCAAGGCGATCTTACACTTGATTATTATTTAGGAAAAAGCGCCAAGACTCGAGACAGCCAAGAGCCAGATGAACCAGTAAAAATTGTCAAAGGGGTAGATCCATTTCGTGGGGAGAGAAGATTCCTGGTGCAGACTTGGGGCGGTGGTTCTGAATGTGACAGTGATGAGAATCCTGAAAACTCCAGATATTTGGATGAACCACAAAAAGGACTTTTCAAGCAACGTCGTATCGAAATTGAGGTATTTTTATTATTAAGCGACATTTAGATTAATTGAAAGAAAGTTTCGTTGCAGTCCATCGCTGGAAGAAAAGATTTCTTGGGTTAGAGAGGTCAAGACGTGTGAGTATCAAATGTCCATCCAGTCCTTTCGTCTCTGTGATGAACCTGCTTTTTCTGGCAAAGCATACGTTCAACCGCTTCAGATTCAATGTCACACGGTGGTATCCTCTGAAGAAGAACGCACAAAGTTGGTAAAACAAAGCGGTGGTTCTGGTTACTACCTCAATTCAGCTGATCCCAGGGATGATCCCACTAAAGTTAGTAATATCTTAAACCTAGTAAAGGCAGGTATGTATGATTGGAACAGCGTGACTGTTGGAATGACCCGAGAACGAAGAAGATTAATTTTTGAGCCAAAGATTAACGCTTTAACCACAACGCTGAATGATGTAGAAGATTTGCCAATAACGTCAGAATCTCCAGAATATGATGATTCTCCAGTTTATGATGAACCAAAGTTGGCCGAACAACAAAAAGAAGATGAACAAGAAGAAGACGAAGAAATTAAACTTTACAAGAAATTTGCAGATAGTGTCGCCAAACTTATAAACAAGTTTGGGAATAAGAAGCCTTCTACTAATCCCAAAGGTGTTGTTGATGAGGAATCAAAGCAGGAAACGCCTGCTGGAGAGGTGAAAGTGTACGTTTTGGATGATGAGGGGCGAATAGTTGAAAAAACAGTCGATCAAGTCAAGGCGCTTAGAAAGGAACTCAGGTCTAATAAGGAAGGTGCAGAGTCATACGCCAAGCTGAACGAAGAAAATTCCAGAAGAATCAAGAAACTGCTTAAAGCTTTGGTTGGAGACGATGACACTGAAGAAGACATTGAAGGTGGCACCAAAAAAGAGAAACATGATGAACTATAAATCTGTTGTATTAACTTTTGTCATCCGCTAGTTTCTTTGATGTTCAAATCTTTCATCAATTTGGTCATTTGCGCCTGTTTCTTTTGTTGATCAAGTTTTTCCTACCAAAAAGTCAACCAACCAAGCAGAGTTTTTAACTTACTTTTTCTCGTTGCAAGTCATCCAACATTGGCTTGTAATCTGCGTGGTACTCTTCGACTGCTTCATCAACCTTTTCAAAGAATTCCTTTATTCCTTCTCCTTCCAATGCCGAAACTCCCACGACCTTTTCACGTAGCGCAGTTAGCATAATTAACTAGTAAAATAAGAAATACTCTCAAGGTCTTGTAAAACTCTTCTAGTGCTAATGACATGCTTTTGGTAAGACTGGTCATGTAGGATTCTCTAGAGCCTTCAGGATCTTGATCAGAACAAGCCTCTTCTTGAAAAGCCTCAAAATCCGTCATCCATTTAAGGGCAAAGTCACAATCCTTGACATCAGTCTTGTTAAACACCACAATAAATGGTAATTGGGTTTTATACAAAATGCTATCTCATGCTTAATGTAATTCACTTGGGGAAAAAAAAGAGGAGGAAGAGGAAACCTGCAGGCATATAACATGTTGGACATGAATGTTGTGGGAGAATTAGAACATCTTGGCGTATCTACCACATATACCAGCACGGTTGGATAAACCGCGGCCAAACTATCCGTTATCACTGCCCCAGAGGCCGACCAGGTAAAAACCTCGATTTGTCCAGGCGTATCCACCAACACATGAGAAATCGGTGGTTTTACTTTAGCTGTAGTAGCTGTAGTTTCTTTTGAGGTGGGAGTGGTACGACGATCCAAAAAGCTCATTACTTGATCAAACCTAGTAGCAAACAAATTCAAACAAGTCAAGATTCCTCCATTAGGTCCCATTTGATATCTCTCTTCCTGTCCCTTAATCACCCACCCTGCTGCAAAAATGCATACTGTTCCATCACTCCTTTATAATCCACCGTATCTCTGATGTCTATCTGTACTGAATATGGAACGCCAATTACTCCAGGATCCAAGTTAATCGCATAGGCTTTTCTTTTAATTCCTTGTAAATGTGTAACCAATCTCTTTGCCCCATCTATTCATCTTATCCACATACACCAAGTAATACCTGCATTAAGGTGGTTTTGCCCGATCCCGCCATTCCAATCATTATCAACACGGTAGGCTTATTGGACATTTTCGTCTTTTTCAGTCGGGGTCACGTGTAATGAGTTTTGGTCGTCCTGCCAATTTTAACCCATTTTCTAAGCCTTTGCCGCCAGAACGAGGATCTTTTCCTTTAGATCATTTTGGTATCCTTCTTTTTCTGCTAAAACACCCGCTAATGGGCACATTATGGTGTAGGAGAATGCAAGGATTGGATGAACAAGTATATGAAATGTATGAAAGATAATAAAATGTCATCTCACAATTGTCGGCCTCAGGCTAAAGATTATCTAGAATGCAGAATGCAAAAGTTTGATATTTTCCAAATAGTGCTTACTGCTAATCACGAAAAATTAGAGGATTAATGGAAAAGGATGAAATGAAAAATTTGGGATTCATTCCTGATCAACAACAACAACAGCAGCAGGAACAGGAACAGGGAGAACAAAAAGAGGTTTTAAAGGATGCCCCCAAAAATTGACTTTACTTCTTTCCCTCAAAGTATTTGATCTTCTGTAACATTCTCCCTACCACCAGAACATAACCATCATCAGCATTTGCTAGAGCGTCTAATACACATATAACAAAAGTACACGAAACAACAGAAACGGACGGACCCTTGCAGGAAAACATCACATAATTCATCTGCTTGAAAGAAAAAGGCATTCCCCAAATTATTCATAACGTTAATTCCTGCTTTCATTAAAGGAATTAATACAAAAAATCCTTTCACGTTCGATAGGCACCAGAGCTGGATTCTACCATATTCCCAACTACTCCTCCACCGTTTTGATTAATATCTTGGTTTCCCATCATTTCTGCACTTATCGGAGTTCTTGCTGATAAAACCGGATTATAAGCATATCCAATCATACCGCCATGATAAGGTGCATGCATTTGCTGATAAGCGTGTCCACCCAAACCTTGTAAGGATGATTGTTGAGCGTAGGGATAAGATTGAGGATTCATGCTCGATTGCAAGTGTTGCTGTTGTTGATTTAATGGTTGTTGTTGGTAAGGTTGTAAATAATTTGCCCCTGCTGAAAATTGCGGAGGATGAGGCTGATTAGAACTTGACATATACAACGCTTGTGGTCCACTATAATATGCCTGACTTTGAGGCATTGGATATTGTTGTGAGAGCATTGCACGATATCCTCCCATATCTGAAATCATTCCTGCAGGAATCCTTCCAAGTTGTTGTTGCTGCTGCTGCTGTTGCTGATGTTGTTGTTGCATCATCGCCATATCTTGATAGTTGGTGTGCATAGTATGTGCAGAAAATGATGGCACTGAACTTCCTTCTCCGTTCAGTTTGGCTGTTTCCAAGGAACGAGTAATGGCATCAACGCCATCATTTACAACGGGATTCGAGTTGTTGTGCATTTGTTGTAATAGTGGTTGAGAATCTGCGGATTTTGCAGAATAATCAGATCGAGGAGTATTCGATGCAACATTATTGGCGTTTCCAAGATTTTGCAGCGCCACGTTACTACCAGAAGATTTACTCAACCTAGCTCCAATTGATGTATGCCCAGGTGAATCTCGTTGTTGTTGTTGTTGCTGCTGCTGTTGCTGCTGCTGTTGTTGCTGCTGTTGCTGCTGTTGTTGCTGCTGTTGTTGCTGCTGCTGTTGCGATTGTTGTTGTTGGTGTGATTGCTGCTGCAGCTGTAGCTGGGATTGTTTCGGTGAAATTTTCTTTATAGCTGTTACTGTAGTAGAATCTTTCTCCAAGGCACTGGGTGCTACGTATAATCGTTTGTCAATTACTGGAGGAATTGGCTGAATTTCAGTTCCTAATTCTTGCTCAATCTTGTAGAGATTAAAGCGATCTTCATAAGTAATTAAATTTATGGCTAATCCCAAATGACCAAAGCGGCCGGACCTTCCAATCCTGTGTAAATACGTTTCAGCATTCTTTGGAAAGTCAAAATTAATCACCACATTAACTGCTTGGATATCGATACCACGTGTTAACAAATCTAGGATTATTTAGCATATCAACAAAAAACTTTTTGGATTACCTGAACAGACCAAGTTACGACAAACTCCATTGCGGAATTCATGAAATACCCGATTTCGATGGTTTTGATGCATCTTTGCATGACTGTAGAAACAAGAATAGCCCAATTCGGTGATTTTCTTGGCCAGCAGCTCTACACGATTGGTGGAATTACAAAAAATGATTGATTGATTGATTTGCAACTATACCAGGAGTTTAGAAAATCCTTAAAAAAAGAAAGAGGTTTACCTTTGAAAACAGCGTATTTAAGCAATGTACTTTTTGTCTCTCCTCTACAAAAGCATAATACTGCGTGACTCCTCGTAAGGTTAACTCGTCCATAAGGTTAATCTCGTATGGCCGTTTCATATATCGATCCTTTATTTTGAAAGAGAAAGAGGGAATAAGAGAGTTTTACCAATGCATGAATTACCTTGAAAGATTTAACAATTAAAGGGAAAGTAGCACTATACAACATAATCTGTCGATTCTTTGGTAGAAAACTCAGCAGCTGTTCAATTACAGGAGAGAATTCTGGGCTTAAAAGTTTATCCGCCTCATCCATGACAAACAAAACACAATCTTTTAAATCTGCCACTCCTTTCCCAGCAAGATCAAGTATTCTTCCTGGGGTACCAACTAGAACATGTACAGGTTGTTGCAATCGCAGAATATCATCTTTGAGAGTAGTTCCTCCCGTTGTGACCATTACTTGCACATTCATAAATTTTCCAAAGTTTTTGCATACCTGCGATGTTTGTAGTGCAAGTTCTCGAGTTGGTACCAAGAGCAGAGCTTGTATTAAAGGTTTTTTAACATTGATTTTTTCTAACGCAGGAATAACAAATGCAGCAGTTTTCCCAGTGCCATTTTTTGCGCGTGCAAGAATGTCTCTGCCAGTCAAGGCTATAGGTATAGATTCTTCCTGAATAGGAGAAGGGCGTTCAAACCCAGCTTCATATATTCCCATCAAAAGTTCACGGTTTAAATAGTAATCTTCGAATTCATTTCCTTTTGTAGCAGTTACATCCTTTTAATGAAACAAGATGGATCAGAGCTTAAAAAAGGCTTACTTCAGTTTGCGGACGAGTGTCTTTGGGAGGAAGTTTAAGCTTTTCTTTCCAATTGGGATCGTCGTTTAAGCTTTGTCTGAGCAGGGACTATAAGCATCTGGTAAATTTGTGTTCACTTACGATTGTCGTGACCGGGATTGGTTCGAAGAGTTCTGCAGGGAGGCTTGAGAGCTCTCCGTTGATTTGTTTAGGGAGGTCATGGTAAAAGCAGTGTGAAAAAAGAAATAATTTTGAAGGTATTTCTGTTTTCCCCAATTTAGCTTTGATTTCCTCCCTCTCAAATAATAATCGCTTCACTTCATCATTTCCCATTGAAAAGCTTTGTAATTCCAATCTTGTCAAATCTATGTCCCTCTCAAACTTCCAGCTTAGGTATCCATGTCTCTTCCGCAAGAATCTACGCTGGATATTATTAAATTCTGCAAGTTGGGTGATGTGAATGGAATCAAAGACAGTCTCTCGCGTGGTGCAGATTTATGGTAATCCCTCTTGTTAAAATGGATTTCGTTCTAATTTTTGCTTAATTTGCTTGGAAAAGGTATATTGATGCTGATAATCAAGCGACTCTACTGCATTTTGCTTGTCAATCTGGTTCGTTGGATGCGGTTAAAACTTTGCTTCAAGAGGGTTATCCCTGGAATGCAGTTGACAAGTCGGGTTATTCTGCCGCTGAAGCTGCTCGTGATGCTAATCATACCGCGATATATGATTTTCTAGTTGAAGAAGGAGTAAGGACCGAGTTGGTATTACGTTTATTACAGGAGAAAGATGATGCAGAAGCTGAAATTCCAAACCAGGATTATCTTCAACAGCGTTTAAAGTATTCAACAGATGGACGTAGACTATTGGATGAGGATGGTAATGCTGTAATGATGGGATGGGAATCGGGCATAATGAATCGTCATGTTGAAATAATGTGCCCAGAAAAAGATTTGGAGATTCTAAACGTAGGATTTGGCCTTGGAATTATCGACGGTCTGATTCAGCAAACCCATCCCAAAAAGCACACCATTATCGAAGCACATCCCGATGTCTACGCCCACATGATTGCTCAAGGCTGGGGTGAAAAGCCAAATGTCAAGATCTTATTTGGAAGATGGCAGGAAGTGCTGGATCAGTTGGACATGTACGATGGGATTTTCTTTGACACTTATGGCGAGTACCTTGACGATATGCGTCAGTTTCATGAACAAGTAGTCATTGATCGCTTAAAACCAGATGGGGTTTATTCCTTTTTTAATGGCCTGGCCGCTACGAATTTGTTCTTTTATCAGGTCAGCTGTCGACTGGTAGAAATGGATCTTAGCGACCTGGGATTGCAAGTAACCTGGGAAAAGATGGAAGTAAGCGAAGCTGATAAAGAAGGCGTCTGGGAGGACGTAAAACAACGCTACTGGGAATTATCACATTATTGGTTACCAATTTGTTGCTTTAGAAAATAAATACGTTGTGCTCACATGAAAGACTTTTTTTGTTGATTTGTGCTATGCATCAACAACAACAAATGAATGTTTCAATTGATGATCTCTACAAGCAAGCCTCGGAAGCGTATTTACGTCGAGATCTTATAGTTGCATTGAGCATATGTTCCAGTGGTTTAAGCTCCCTAGGCTCTAAAACTGAAGCTATTTTGTCACTTAATCCCGATTCGTTGAATGTTCAAGAGATGAACAAAAAACTATGGCTGTTACGATTCCTCATTTTGACCTCCATTACCCAGGAACGGCCAAAGTTCTTAAACCAGGAATCCTTAAAAGCTGCTTTCGATGACTTGATCGGATACTATGGAAGAATAGATGATATACCCCCCGAGATTGTCTTGGCTGGGTAACTCTGCCTGCTTTTACCTGGTTATTAATTTTTACCATAGAATCCATTGCGTTGTTAAATCCCCTTGGCTTAAAGATTCAAGATATTTCTTTGAAGAATTTATTCATAACAGAAGTAATATTGCCATGTTGCCCAATCATAAGGAACTGGATCCCTGGTTAGTGTTTTGCAACTATCCAAATAGTAATTATTGAACTAGGGAATCGTCAATATTAGAGAATGTTGTCGAGATCTACCTTTTTGATATCTTCTTGAAGCTAAATGGAGTAGAAGATTCACTCGAATATTTAGAACAAAGTCGATTGGTTTCAGAGGAAAAGAAGAATGCAAGTCTTTGAGATATTTTATGGTTAATAAGGCTTAGAGATTTATCTAGAGATGGGGGAAAAGATTACTCAGCGTAAAACGACATTCTCCGCCAAATTTGAAGAATAATCAGAATTACATTACTAGTTCGGATTCCTCGGCTTCTTTCAACTCTACCCCGTCTGATTCTCCCTTCGAATCTATGCAAAAATCTGGCTCGAACATGCTTGAGCGTACAACAAGTCAAAGCATTTGGAAATATCGCATGATGAGGATAAAATTCTTGCTGATAAAGTGGTGGAGCGAAGGAAGGCTTTTACCATTGCTCTTACTGAGCTTAATTTTAATTTACCGTATTCTTTTATCTTCCAGAGTTGGGAGATGGAAAGAACTGTATGGAACTATCTCTCGCCTAATAATTTCTTTAACCTCTCAAAGGGGAAAATGATGTAAATAATAATTTTAATTAGCAACTAAACGAAGTTATTGAACCAATTAAAACCCAATTATCCCGTTTATTACACTTTTCAGGTTTTCTTTTAGCAAATTGAATACTTTGAAACTTACTTGCATATTTCCTTGTCCATTCTCTTGCAGCTCGGTCATAACCTGGTCTATCAGTTTTATACGCGTTAGCAATTTCAGGAACCAAAGGATCGTCAGGATTGGGATCAGTTAAAAGTGAGCATATGCTTAACAATACTATCCCTTGATAAATATCCACCATCGCGCAAGATCAAACCTTTGGAGATAGTTAAAGCAGGCGACCATTGATCACGTAAAATATCCAAACAAATACTTCCATTGGAATTGATATTTGGGTGATAGATCTTTGTCGTGAACATCACTTTCGGGGGTTTGAAGGGATAATCTGTGGGGAATTGGATTGTGAGGAAAAATACTCCACCAGCATATGGACTGTCACCCTACTTGAAGGTTTAAACCTGTGAAAAATGGAAATATTACGGGTCCCATAATGGTAGCTTGCCAGTTGAAATCTATGGAAAAGTGTCAAGTCAATGATCTTGGAAATGCTTACAATTATCGCCTGTGGGACCGGCACTGCACAAGGAAGGAGGATCTCGAGTCAAATCTGTCAATTCCTACCCGATGTCTTATTTATTTCCAAATTCTGAAAAAAATTACTTTATTGATCCTTTTGAGTGCCATGTTGGTGTTCCGAGTTTGTCAAGTGTGATTTGGGAAAGAGTATGATATAACCTGACATAATTTTTCTTGCCATGCTTCCATGATGTCTTGTGAAATGTACCGTACTTGACAAAAATCACTTTTTCGATAATTTTGGCCACCCTTTAGTGTTAAGGTGATTTCTCGTTAACAAAAAATTCACCCAAGTCATATTAGTACTTCATCATTTCAAAAATCAACCCAGGAGTGTTTTTACCTTGGTACGTAGACTATATGTAACGTTGATATTCTTTCGATAATTTTAGTGTCTGTTGAGGTAAAGGATAAAATCCTCCCACTTCCCTTCACTTCAATAAAATATTCTTTTTCCCAATTCCTCTTGTGTGAACTCTTACCTTTTACAAGTTTGATTCAGATTTGTGATTTAATTGCAAAAAACTTCTCAAGCAGGATTTAAAGAAACGATATGTCTCATGGAAGAGGAGCGAAATATAAGGTAAAGCGTGATAATGTTATTGAATGCCTTGATGGAGCCATTGAAGAAGTCGAAGATAAACTGTTCTCTTAGTCGAAGTTATCGAAAGCTTTTTGCAGTTATGGGCAAGTCCTTTGCAGCGTGTGTGTAGTACTCAATAACAATTGCTGACCTTCATTCAATGATGTTAAAGAATTGAATAGGAAAACGTGAAGCAATTGAAAGTTAAACAATCAATCATGTGTATAAATAAGAGTTTGATATAGGAAAACATTATTTTCACACATTTTTTAAATATTTAATTATAATTTTGTAGTTGATGTTGAAGACTGTGGAGGGATGATGGATGATGCAGGGCGATGACGTGGAGATATGGTGTGATTTTTGTTGTCGTGTTGTGATTGTTTGGGGAATTTTGGGGGTTTTGGTGAAAAACTCAAAGTTCAACTCGTTGGGTGAAAACCTAACAGCACACACATTTTTTACCAATAAATTTTAACATAATGAACGATCAAAACGATTTTATTCATGGTGTAAAGGAATGGACTATGTTTGCAAGGATATTTGGACTTCAATAATTTTGGTTAATATTATAATTTTATTATTCAATGGAGTGAATACTTCATTGTTTAATAATTTTATTTTGTTGATTAAAATTATTTCTGATTGAAATAATTATTTGGATGGAATAATTTTATGGAGTGATCATGTGGGCGACTACATCATGTGGATGGAGATCATGTGAGGGATTAATCAGATGACCGATGGAACATGTGATGGAATCCCGTGGAAGGTGATGGAAGGTGATGGAAGGTGATCATGTGATGAATTAATCTAATGACGTAGGAGGCCATGTGAAAAGGTGACGTAGTGAGT
>QZWR01000089.1:0-42778 GCA_004114325.1 Zoophagus insidians
CCCTTCTCAAGTACACTCCTTTTATTTTGCTTTTGTTGGGACTTTGTTCCTAACACTGGGTGTACTAATACGGGCGGTTGAGTGGTCATCTCTTTCAGCAACTTAAAGGAATTTTCTTGTGCCACGGTCCAATGGAACGGTACTCCTTTACGAACTAGCTGGAACAATGGATCCGCTATTGTGGAAAAATGAGGTACAAACTTTCGATAATACCCTAATAACCCTACAGCCTTTTGGATTTCTTTCGGGTTCCTGGGCTGTTTCAAACGAAGGATTTTTTCGACCATTGTGGGATCGGTATGAACGCTCTTTCCGTCCACGTAAAATCCATAAATGTATAAGTATCTTTGAGCAAATAAAGTTTTTTCCTTGTTGAATCTTAAGCCGCTGTGTTTTGCTACTTCCATTACTTCCTTCACCACATCGAGGTGTTTTTCAAGTTCCGCTTCCTTAGTGCCAATTGTCAAATCGTCCAAATATATACACAACTGTTTTCCTAAAAACTGGCTGAAAACTTCATTCATAATCCTTTGAAATTCATTAGGTCCAATCTTCAGTCCGAAGGGTAACACGTTATAACGATAGAGCTCCCATGTATTGTTTCTTTTCACCACAAAGGTAGTGTAATCCTTTGACCCTTTATCCAACGGTATCTGATGGTATCCCGAGAACAGATCCAGGCTAGAAAACCATTGGTTCCCCTTTTGAGCTTCGAGAATTTCTTCGATACGCGGGAGTACATAAGCCGATTTTTTCATTAATTTGTTGACTTCCCTATAGTCTACGCATAGTCGTAATTTCCCTCCCTTTTTGTTTACTACGACTATGGGCGATCTCCACGAAGCCATTGAAGGTTCAATAATGCCATTTTTTACCATTTCATCGATTTTTTCATTCACGAAGCTTTCATGCGAATAAGGTAATTGATAGGGCCTTAGAATAACCGGCTTCTTTTCTTCAATACTAAGACTCAACGGTGTCACTCTCGTTGGTCTTAAATCTTCCAACGAGTCAATCAGTAACTCTTCTACTTCTTGCAAAAAATGGTTCAGCTTGGAGATTTCTGTAGCGCTTCTTTCCACTGAACATTCCTTTTTACTCTTCTCCATCCTTCCAACAACATAAATTTCTTTACTCTTTACTTTTTCATATATAATTGGTAGAGATATTTCCTTTCCATGTCTTATCATTTTCCATTTCTGCTTCGCTCAATCAGTCGAAATTCCAAACGTAATCAATCCGGGGCGACCCAAAAGTAATTCGTAATCGTTATGATCAAACACAACTGCACTAACAGGTCGTACTATTCCTTGGATTTCTAACGATATTGATTCGACTTGGCCGACTGCCTTCATTTTGGAACCATCAGCTAATGCAAAAATTGTTGGACATTCTACAATGTCTTTTACTCCAATATCTTCCAAATACTTCAGAATAATAATATTGGTGGCAGACCCTCCATCTAATAATGCTACGGTTTCTTGATCGTTTACAAAAACTCGAGTCTTGGGCGCTCCTTTATCCGTAATCAAGAGGGTTTCCTTTAATGGTTATATGCCATTACCCGACTGTTCTGTAATAAACCGAGTATCCATAGGTTTACTTTGCGCTTCCATGTTTTCCTTCCTTGGGTTCATCAATAATTGTTTCAAGTCGGTACGTAAGTGACCAATTTCTTTCAAGAGTACTGCCAGGGACGTCGGCACTACTGCATTTTCCAACAAATCTTTTATATTCAATTCCTTTGCTGTGATTTGTTGATCTCTAAACTGTGGATTTTGTCGATTACGAGCATTCTTTGACGACAATTTTTGTTTCCATTGCTCTGGTTTTGACTCGGAGTTCACTGGGTTCAATAAAGATTCGATTTTCGTCTGCTTTCTGAGGTCGTTATCTTCTTCAAAAGAACGCTTAACTTGGTACAATTCCGCTACCTCCTGTTTCAATTCTTTCAAAGCTTTTGCGACATAGTTCAACTCTGGTGCTTTTGAACGGTTTCCGATCGCACTACTCCGACATTTCTCAGGGGCATGACCCCTTTTTCCGCAGTGTGAGCAGGGCATTGGGCATGATCGAGCAATGTGACCATGTCTTCCACATATAAAACAACCAACACTCTCAGATTCCTGATGCCCTGCAACCTTGGACATCATTATTTTCAAATTGGCTATTTCTTTAGCCAAGTCACCCATATCCATTTCTACATCTCCATCAGAATCTAGTTCTTCGGTCTTGATTTTTTTCTTTTCTCCGGGTTCCATTCCGTACAACCTCGAAGCCATCGATATAGCATCCTCTAGTTTTTCTGGGTTCGATTGCAATATGATGAATTTTATCTGTTCATCCAGCCCATCCTTTACCATTGCTTTTATTTCTGCAGAGGGGTCTTTGTTGGCTTCCGTTTCCTTAGTTTGTTTTAGCTCTTGCTCCAGCCTCCAAACTCTTAAATATTCGTTGTACTTGCAGTAAAAGTCGTCCACATATTCTCGGGTATTCATTTTTCCTTTTTTAATTTGTAGAAGATTCAGCCAAAGCGTACGGCTTGATAAGGTAACTTAAAATCTTGCTTGTATTGCCCTTTTGAAATCTGCCCAGACCTTCCACAATTCACGATGATTAGAATACCAGTCTCCTGCGGTACCATCAAGTTTGACTACTACTTGATCCAGGCGGGAGTCAAGCGGCGTCTCGTCTAACGCAAAGGCAGTTTCAATCTTATTTAACCATAAAGCCAGATTTTCCTCCTTTCTTCCATAATACACCGGAATTGTGTTAAAAATTCGGGACATTTCTTGTGAACAGTAGAGTAAAAATCACTTTTCTTGTGTACAGTAGACTAATAGACGAGGTTTCGATCAGGGGAGTATGCAACGTGCTTTTTGGAGCGACAGAATCCAATCCTGCACTCTCCACCAAAGTTGACACAGTAAAATTGAGATATCAATAAAATGGGATTTATTAGCAGCCACTGCTAACCTGCGTAGTCCCAGACTTGAACTCAGAATGAAGATATCTCAAAACGAAAGGTATGTTGAAGTTATCCTTTATTAAACTTAGTTTCATAGTTCTTATTTAATGATCACCAACTCTAATAATAATCAGATAATAATAGCCAAAGATAAAAATAGATTGTTGGTTTTTGTAATCACTAAACAGGATGAAACTGCAATAAAGTTATCTGTCGTTCACAATATGTCACGTTTGACTGCGAGAAATTTTATTTTCTTTCAAATTCAGATTGGTCGATTTAAAATGTTAGAAAATCGTAATTGAATTATAGGTTAGATAAAGTAAGCAACCGTATACACCTCACTAATGATAATTGCACTTATTTTGCTTCACATTCAAGCAAATGCAATTCATGTTCAATTTAGTTACTGATTAGTTTATTTGTAATCCTCCAAGTTATGCATTGGTCAACAATATTTGAACTATACTTGATGGTCAGGATGAGTTTTAACTTGAACTTTCTTCCATTCCCTCAGCCAGGTGGTGTTGTAACGGTGATTACTGCTGCTGCTGCTGCCTCACATCGGTCATGATATACAAACTATGCGGTAATTGTCGACCAAACACTGTACCTTTTCCAAATAATCACACGAAACATCGATTTGACTTTCAAGTTTAGTATTCGGCAGAAACTCTACAAATGTTCTAAAATAGCTTGGATCAAAAATTTGCAACCAACGAATTCTGATCAATAACCAAATTCAACAATGGATGTTGATAAACAGCTCCTACCAGCAAAAGATTGTATTGAGATTTTCTGCGTTCTTTAGGTCAAACGATATAGAATTTCAACAATGCTGTTTTGGCATAGGCATGCAAATAAGAGTTATTTCCACTTCCATCTCAACAGAGACCATAAACAAATAGATATAACCAATTAGCATCGGAGTTTTGGACTGTCACTTCCTCTGAAATTCTACTTAACTTGCCAATAAATACAATTCCGCCTCAATAGTGGTACTAAAGCTTTATAGAGTTCTGGCAGTCGAAAGGGTGAACAAGGTAAACTTAAACCAATAATTCCGCGTGGGGTGAATCACTACAAAGTGATGGTTCAAGTTTCCGAGTTTTAATGCGTACATTAAGTAAGCCTTGAGCGGCATTACTAGGTTAGCAATTATAATAGAATTATTAAAAAGTAGTTTAATTGAACTTTTTGAAGCGGCGGAAAGGGAGAGATATAATTTGAAGATGGTGGAAGGAAGGAGAATAACTTTGTTACTTTTCTTGGAAAATGGACATTGATGTTGAAGCATTATTGGAAGCCCCATTAAAGAAAAAGGTTTCCTTGAAATCCACCTACTAACGTTACCTTCTCAGTTATTGGACGAGTCACCGCCCAGATCAAACAGGTTAGTATTGATACTTTGTCCGTGAGTTGACGTTTCCTAATTAGAGATCGGCAAAAAGATGATGATCGAGAAGATCGTCGTCGGCGGCATAGAAGTCGAAGAAGCTCTTCTCCCCACAAGCGGCGTCACGACCGAAGTCGTAGCTATAGTCCTCGCCGTAACCGAAGTCGTAGTCGTAGTCGTGATCGAGATTCTCGCCATGAAGCTCGGTCATCCCGGAGCACCCGTCATGACCCGCATTATCATTCCTCGAGTAGCAGATATAACGAAGAAAAGTATCATTCAGGCAGCAGTAGCAAAAGATACGCTGTGAGCCCCAATGGTCAAGATGTAAGGTCGGGATCTAAAGAAAAAGAGCGTCGGAGGCGTGAACCCTCTCCTTTGGCTTTTGAAAACAAGAATCCTCGCAGCCGGTATGCTTTAAATAACGAGTATATAAACTAAGGTTGCCACAGAAAATACGAAGAGAAACCTCCGCGCTCTCCTTCACCTCAAGTGGATGAATATACGCGAGATCAAAGTTGTTTGATATAAATGGCATATTCTAATGCTGATTAGGAACGGTTTTTGTTTTTCAACTAGCACAGAGATTAAAACAACACGAACTAAGAGAGTTCTTTGAACAGGCCGGAAGAGTAAAAGATGCCAGAATCGTCACGGATAAACATAGCAGACGATCCAAAGGGTATTATGATTATCAGGATATACTGTGTTAATATCAAGCGTAGCGTGGGATATGTTGAGTTTTATGAAGAGAGTTCTGTTGATAAGGCTATTTTACTTACGGGGCAAAAGTTATTGGGGATTCCTGTGATTGTGCAGCGTAGCGAGGCGGAAAAAAACCGAATTGCTGAACAGAATGCTGCGTAAGACCTCATCTTAAATTATTAACCTGATGAAGATTATTGAAAATGCCGGAGCCTACATTTAATCGACTTTATATTGGATCTATCCACTTCAATCTAACTGAAGATGATTTACGCTTAGTGTTTGAACCATTTGGGGAATTGGAATTCGTGAACATACAACGCGATCCAGATACAGGAAGGTCTCGTGGGTATGGTTTTATTCAATATAAAAATGCTGCGGATGCTAAGCAAGCTTTGGATAAAATGAACGGATTTGATTTGGCTGGACGTCCTGTGAGTTTACCAAAAAAGATTCCAATAATCCTTTTTGGGTTAGATCAAAGTTGGATTAGTAACTGAAAAAGGAACTGCCATGCCACACGGCTTGAACCTGGATGATAATGGTTGTATTTTCTTCTTTTTTGAGATTATTGACGATTGCAGAGGTTGCGGGTGTTGCACTTACATCACAATCTCGCGTCGAATTGATGCAAAAATTGGCGAGGGATCCAACACCTTATCAATCGGCAGTACTACAACCGTAAGTTAGATACTTTAATTATCTCTGACTTTGCATCAGGACTCGACCTGTTGTTCCAGTGATGAATTCTAAATGCATAATCTTAAAAAACATGTTTGATCCAGAACAGTATTATTTCAAGTCAATCTACAACAGCCTAACCCCGATTATAGAGAAACAGAGTCAAACTGGGACAAAGCCTTAGAAGACGATGTGGTCGATGAGTGCAGTCGTTATGGCCGAGTGTTGCACTGTCATGTGGAAAAAGATTCTTCTACGGTAATATACAGAGTTTCAAAGGTGTTAATCGGAAGAACAGGGAGAGGTGTATGCGAAGTTTGGGGATTACCGAGCGGCGGATGCAGCTGTTAACGCGTTGAACGGCCGTTGGTTTGGAGGTCGCCAAGTTTCAGCTTCCACAGTTCCTGAAGGCATGTATCACGTGCGTTTCCCTAAAGCAGCACATCTATAAATCATTTTTCTTGAAATATAAGCGCTCTTTACTTAGATCACGTGTGTTTCAAATGCCTCTGACACGCTTACTTTCTTCAAGATTCTCAGCAAATTTGGGTTTACGTCGCCTCAACCGCTTTTACTCAGCGGGAAAATGTATATTTGTGCAGGAGAGGATTATTAAAAAATTTAGCTTACCCATCACACCTTGTGATAAATATGCCGGCGCTCTCGCCCACCATGACGCAGGGCAACATTGGGGCTTGGCGCAAGAAGGCGGGAGATGGTGTGGAGCCTGGAGATGTTTTGGTCGAAATTGAGACTGACAAAGCACAAATGGATTTCGAGTCACCAGAGGAAGGTTTTATTGCAAAGCTTTTAGTGGAATCTGGAACCAAGGATGTTCCAATCAATCAGGTATTTCTCAAAGGAGGGGATTTGACTAAGTGGTTAGCCAATTGCGGTGCTAGTTGAAGATGCTTCGCATGTTGACGCGTTTGCAGACTATACTGTCACTGCTGCAGCTCCTGCGCCGTCTACAGTAGAAGCTCCAAAGACGAAAGAAGCACCTGTTTCGTCACCGCTTAGCCATGATGCTGGTAGTGGAGTTGGAAGTGGCGATCGCTTAAAATCTAGTCCGTTGGCCAAGGTAATATTGTGGAAAGGGTGGTAAAAATTGACCCAAAGGATAGACTTTGGCTGCAAAGTTGGGAATTGATTTGAACTTGGTTAAAGGCACTGGACCAGCTGGTCGAATTACCAAAGCAGATGTAGAGAATTATCAACCTTCTACTTCCTCTCCACCAGCTGCTACACCGTCAGTATTAACAAGTGCAACAACAGCAGCGGCAGCGACATCGACATCGACAAATCAAAGCTACAAGGACTTGCCATTGACGAATATGCGCAAGGTGATTGCTACCAGGCTTACTCAGTCGAAGGTGGAAATACCACATTTTTATATAACCGTAGATGTAAATATGGAAAATATTTTGAGGTAAAATTGCAGTTTTTGAGGAGTGACTGTGATGCAGATTACGACAAGTTTTGAATGAAGCTCAAACCGAAAAACTCTCAGTGAACGATTTTGTAGTAAAGGCGTGTGCTCTTGCTTTAAGGAAGGTTCCAGAAGTAAACAGCGCTTGGCATCAAGAATTTATTAGACAGTTTGGATTTCTATTGTTAGGTGTAGTGTTAACGGTAAAATAGATACGAAAATGTTGACATTTCCGTTGCTACGGCTACTCCCACAGGCTTGATAACGCCGATTGTAACAGATGCTGATAAGAAGGGGCTTTCAGTGATTTCCTCTCAGATTAAACAACTAGTCGCTCGTGCTAGAGCCAATGAACTTAAACCTCATGAATATCAGGTACTTTTTTATTTTCAAGACTGATCCATGCGTTATAAGGGAGGAACATTTACTATTTCCAACCTGGGGATGTTTGGAGTTGACCAATTTACCGCAATAATTAATCCTCCACAGGCTTCTATCCTGGCCGTCGGTTCTACAAAGAAACAAGCTGTAGTCAATAGCGAAGGTCAAGTGATTGTGCAGGATAGAATGAAGGTGTCTCTTAGTTGCGACCACCGAGTAGTAGACGGAGCAGTTGGAGCACAGTGGCTGTCAGTATGGCGAGATATTATGGAGAATCCTCTTAAAATGCTTTTGTAAAACGAATAGAACTAGCGTTTTATGAATTTATTTCAATTATTTCTGCTTATGCTAATGATAATGTTGTGATGCATAATAGTTGATGGAATGATGGCCATCAAAACACCTGACAAAAAGTTTCTTAACTATGGTGCGGAACAAGTATCAACGCATCAACAACAATTCAATAGGAAACGATGTTTACAGTCAAGGTTGACTTCTAGTCATGATTTTACTGATGTCATATACACAGCCTTACCGTTACAGCTAGTTGAACGACGACATGTTTCTGCTGGGGTAAATCGAATGGTTGAACCTCCGAGCACTCCCACCAGCCGAGAGTCTGCACTACCAGAAGCAGATTTTTATGAACAGACTCAAAAAGGTCGAACAGCTAATATATGGAGTTCTTTTTTAAACATGGCCAATTCTATCATTGGTGCTGGTATGTAACCTTTCTTCTGGTTATCTAACTTTCAGGCATCATTGGTATGTGTTGGGGAATAGTTGTAAGAAATTTGTGTAGGGCTTCCATTTGCTTTAAAAGAATCGGGATTTTGGTTTGGAATTTTCCTGCTTTTTGCCTTGGCTTGGTTAACTGGTATTATTCTCGCCAATTGGCAATATTTGGTATAATTAAAGGACTTAGATTGGACCATTTGCATTAACCTGAAAAATGGTAGATTGGCCTCCAGACATAGCTACCAAGAACTTATGGAGTTTACCTTTGGTCATCCCGGCAAGATTGCAATCAGTTGGTTTCAATTTCTCTTTGCTTTTGGAGGTATTTATTGTTTGCCTTTTCGCGGGAGAGGGATAACAATGGGAAAGGAATGTGTGCTTATAATGTCATTGTTGGGGATACTCTTCCTCATGTCTTGCGGCATATCTTTCCCTCGTTAAATCCTAGCGATGATCCGTTGATGGAGCTTCAATGGATGTCTTGGCTACATTTCTTCACTTCTAGGAGAATGTTGACACTTTTAAGCACAATTTTCATCACTTATCCGCTTTGTTTATATCGTGATATATCCAAGTTGGCTAAAGCTAGTGCCATTGCTTTGATTGCCTTGCTGGTTATTGTATTAGTAATGGCGATAGAAGCGCCTCTCGTACCAAATTCCATAAAAGGAAATGAAGAATTAAGGTGGAATTTCATTTCTAGTGGATGGATTCAATCCATTGGAGTAATTAGTTTTGGTAATTTCTCCCCTATACTAGTGTGTTGACGAGGAGTGTGCAGCATTTGTATGTCATCATAATACGTTTGTCATAATTAATGCCTTGAAAACACCTACGCTAAATCGATCAGAAGCAGTAACACATATCAGCATAGTTGTATCAGTCATAATATCCGTCACTGTGGCTGTAATTGGATATCATACATTTACTGATAAATCAAGAGGTAATTCCCCATTTCTTTACCATTAATGATTTTACTTTTAGGAAATATTTTAAATAATTTTCCGTCTGAAGGTTTATTGATAAACATTGCGAGACTTTGCTTTGGTTTCAACATGTTTACTACTTATCCTTTGGAGCATTTTGTTGCTAGAGAGGTATATTATCATCTTATGAATGAATAATTTAAGAATAGGTTTTGGAAAACTATTACTTTGGTGAACAAGCCTCCCTAACAGTGAATGTCTTGTTAACCACTGTTTTGGTTTTTTCCTCCTTATTTATATCCTTAATTACTTGCAATCTGGGGATTGTTTTGGAATTAACAGTACTCGTTATTTATTCAGTTTTACCGTATTAACCCAATATAGGGAGGTTTCTCAGCAACAGCATTGGCTTTTGTACTACCTCCAGCAATGTATATCAAGTTGGCCTCTGGACCCATCTTGTCAAGGAAGAAGTTACCACACCTGATTTGTATCATATTTGGGTTTTGCGTGATGATATTGAGTACTACGTTGACGCTGAGTTCGGCCTTTGAAAGATGGAATCAGGGATTGCAACAAACAAACAAAAATTGTCACTGGTGAAAAATATGTAAATTTATCAAGTCAGTTTGAGCCACTCTTTCAAAGCGTTAAATGCTTTGGAACGATGAGAGATGTTGTTTTTCACTTCCTTTGACATTTCTGCAAATCTAAACTCCCTTCGTTATCTGCCCCTTGCTTTAGAATTGTACGTTTCGTCATATCCCTCTGGTTGGAATATCGGATCCCAGCCAAAGTTCTTGGGACCCCTGGGAGCAACAATACGTCCCTGTTTTTGCAAGTTCAATTAATTGGGAATTATTATGGAAAACCCACCAAAATCTTTCCTTCAATGATCTTCACTTCGCTCCCATTTGATACAGCAAGTGTACAAACGGCATAAGCCGATTTATCCGAAAATCCTTCCAGTAATTTATTCAAACCTTCCAATCCAATACGTTGAAGGAAATGTTTTCTTTGCCCATCCTCAGACTTACCAATAAGAAGGGAAATTACATGTATGGTCCTGGTAATTCATTCAAAGCATTAAAACATAAAGAGGTATCTTCAGTCACCACAAAAACATTTTCCCCGTCTTTACCATCATCAGCAGAAGCGACGGCCGCAACAGCAAATTCACATTTTGCTCTGGCGATTTCATCTCGTTCGCCTTGAAGTTCCGGAACTATTCCCTGCCGAATTAATCAAAATTGGATCGTGTGTGAGTGCACCATCCAAGTTTATTGATTCCACGGAATACTCCTCGGTCAAGATTGCTTGAACTTCTGCTAGTTTGTTTGCATTCCCAGTGACAAAGATGACTCGTTTCTTCATTTCCCAGCATCCCACGTGACTCAGGGATATGTTTAACCAATGGAACCATCTTCCAAGTCAAAGTTGCGTAAAAAGGTATTTCCGTTAATTTCCTGAAAAAAACCTTGAAGGTGATAAAAGTAGTACACTCAAACCGTGTTATCCTTCAAGCCGAAACCCATTGCTCCTGCCCTATTCCCCGCCTCCTGTGAGAAATGTGATGAAGAGCTGCAGCCAATGATGGAGCTCGAGTTTAAACCAATTCCCTCTTGGTTGGTTCATCGCGGCCCGGCGACAAAGAATAT
The DNA here is from genome assembly GCA_004114325.1 of Zoophagus insidians. NCBI lineage: Eukaryota > Fungi > Zoopagomycota > Zoopagomycetes > Zoopagales > Zoopagaceae > Zoophagus > Zoophagus insidians. The sequence continues at coordinate 10,883 of QZWR01000089.1, forward strand.
GTTTACCGTCACCGAGTTGATGACCTTGGCTTCATTGGTGGAGTTTATTAGAACTTTTGGACATGTTGCCTTGGATTTGCCCTTGGAAAGTACCAGGTTGGATATGAAGTGGGCTTGTAAAGCTTTAAAAGATGCTTGGTTCTTTCATCCCCTGTTGGCAGAGATCCATTTAGCGTTTTGCAAGAAATTACTCGACTCTCATACCACCGCCAATCCCAAAAAAGCCTTGGTTAATCTTCCTAACCTGGGCTTTCAATTCGTGGTGGCAGAATTCCTTTGGGAAAATCGCCAGGAATACCCCAGTACTGAGGATAACGATATGCCAGATGAAGAAGAGTTGAAGCAGCTTTGTCATGAATTAGGTGCCAAGATGTATAACCTGCTTGAACCATTTGTGAAGCTTCGCATATTGACCATTTTGCAACAGAGATTCATGAGATCGCCCTTGTTTGGTCAGGCTATTAGTAACGTACAGGCCAAGATCAATAGGTTAAGATCTCCAACCCCTGCTTCAACCACCAAGCAAAGTACATCAACTTTTATAACTCGCTTGGAAAGTGTGGAAGAAGAATTATTTAATTTAAAGCAAAAAGTCGTGGAACTTGAAGATGAAGCTCGTAATTTGTGGAATTATCCCTTTGAATTCAACATTGATTATTCGCAAAATATTTGGTTTAACGAATCCATTGGATTGATTAACAGGAGAGGAGGAAAGCTGCGACAATTCCAACAAGAACACATGAGTGCTCATAAGGAATATCACGACTTGAAGCAAAGAATTCAGCTTTTAGATCATCCGGCATTTGCTCAAACACTTGCTTCTCGTTTAAGCATCCAACTGCATGGAACTAATATGACACGATGCTCGTATTGGAGTGATGTTGCTTTTACCACCGATAACACCTTGGTTGAGCGTGAATTCAAGCTTTTAGGAAACGATCGGCTTGGTAGAAAATACTGGTATTTGCATCAAATTGGCGGTGTTTTGATCTGTTGGGAGTATTTTACCCTTAATTCTGACACTGTTTCTACAATCCAATGGTTTTTAATTGATAATTTTGACACGTTCAACTATTTGTTGGGATTTTATCATTACCAACAGTCTTCGTCTTCGTTACAACTTGGCAGCACCAGTGGAAATGAAAAGGCACTTTTGCGAAATTTAATCGTTTATGCGGAAATAATCTGTGCTTCCTTTCAAGTAACCCAAAGATGGCTCTTACAGCAAAATGCGCCTTGTGAAGAAAGTGGGGATGGTTGTATTGACGAGGCAGTTTCTTACTTTAAGCAAGGTTGTGAGTGTCTTCCCTCTGAACGAACCTTTTTACTGCATGAATCACCGTCACTAGTCTCCTTTCAACAGCTCACGTTGTATTTTATCCATGTTTTATATGAAAAACTCCTTGTTGTATTATCAGAAAAAAACAATAATCATATCTTATTCTGCGCACCACCATTGGATGATCCTGGAGCAGCTCAAAAATGGTGCTTGGGGTTATATCAAGAAGCGATAGAAAAGAAATGGTGTACCAATACCATGAGCATAGCACGAACCACCATGAATGGAAAAAAGATTGAAAATTGTAATCTCGTTTATTGGAGTATCTGGCTAAAGAAGCTTTTATTGGAAATTATCAAGAGTAGACCATTACCAGTATCTGCGACCATATTGGCCCCCGTCATTGTTACTTCTTGGCGGGAGGAAAAGAAGGGGAATATCCGAAGATCCAGACGAGTTGCTGAAAGGGCAGCGAATAGGAAACAGAGCAACCCCATCAGTTCGGTAGATTCGCAAGTAGATGAAGATGGTTCGGAAATGGAGGATTCGGTCATGGAAGAATACCAAGAAGGAGATTGCCAAGAAGGAGATTGCCAAGAAGGAGATTACCAAGAAGGAGAAGGAGAAGAAGCACTAACAAAACTTCGAAGAAATCCCACCAGATTGGTGAGATTTAACGGAAATATGTGAATAAACAAAAAAGTACCCCATCAATTCAGTTTTCTTTTCAATCTAACCACACCCACAAACATGAGCTCGCACAGGAGATTGGTATTATCCGTGGGCATGCTCATTACTGGGACTGCTAACACAATCCTGAATAAATGGCAGGACATGCAGTGTGTAAGTAACTGTGGGGATCCCGACAGCAGCAAGCACAAGCTATGGGAACAACCGCTTATCCAGACCATGAACATGTTTGCTGGAGAGTTGCTATGTTTATTCTTCTACTGGTTTTATTGCTGGTATAAAGGACTTTCCATTACTCCCACACCCAGCGACTCGTATACTCCGCTACAAACGTCAGAGGATGGTGGTGATGGGGCTGAACCAAAGAAGAAATTGGAAGGTTGGCAATTATTATGGCTTTGGTTTCCTACAGTTTGTGATCTTTGTAATACTACACTTCTAAATGTCGGACTATTATACACCACGGCGTCGATTTTCCAAATGTTGAGAGGTGGATTGGTACTTTTTACTGGGGTATTCGCGGTGGTGTTTTTGAAAAAACGCATCAGTGCTGCTCAATGGTTGGCCCTGGTCAGTGTTACCTTGGGCATAGCACTGGTGGGAGCAGCATCGATCATTAATGCCTCTGCTGAAAATGTAGCGGCAGTTCCAGCCAGTAAAGCAAGTTTTGGCGTGATTCTTATCCTACTTGCTTTGTTCTTTGGCGCAGGAATGTTTATCATTGAAGAACGCGTCCTGTCGCAGTATCATGTCGAGCCGATTTATGCGGTAGGATTGGAAGGACTCTTTGGTCTATCAACCGTTCTCTTTCTATGTCCTTGGCTCTATCTCTTTTGGGGAAGAAGTCATCCAGAAGGCTTCTTTGACGTGGTTAGCGGGTGGGATCAATTCTGGGGAACCGAGTTGGTATGGCAGATTGGACTTTGGATTTGCATTAGCATTGCTGGTTTTAATTATTTTGGCCTAAGCGTCACCAAGTTGGTTAGTTCAACTGCTCGTGCTACTATTGATGCTTCAAGGTAATTCTCCTTTCTATTTTGCCATTGTGGTGGTTAATGCAGAGCGGGGGACTTAGAACGTTGTTTATCTGGATGATTAGTTTATACCTGGGCTGGGAGGACTTTAAATGGTTACAAGTCGTGGGGTTTGTCCTGTTGATCTATGGAACGTTCCTCTTTAACGGAGTAGTTCGAGCACCCAAATGTTTGAAGTAAAGACACATTTCCCCTTTTAATTAATAAAGGAAAACTTGAAATAACCAAACAAAAAGCAACCAGGCTTTTATTAAATTAACTCAACCTTAGTAACCTTCTGCCATAGCACATTTTCCTCCGCTACAAACTTCTTCATCTTTGCAAACATTTCCGCACTTGCCGCAATGCTTGGAAGCAATCAGCAAGTTGATACAGGGCTTCTCGGGTCCATTGCATCTGGAGTGGTTGGGTTTGCAGACACAATGTCCTTCAGAAGTATCGCAAACCTCGCATTTCTTGGCATTGCAAGTTTTTCCACAACCACCGCAGTTTCCAGGGCAGAATTTAATGCAGACGTTCTTGCAATCAATGGTCTTGCTGGGACATTCGATCAACTTCTTGATGGGATTGCAGATACCGCCTTGAGGACCAGTGCAGCATTTGCCACCGCACTCAATAGCTCCAATCTTGCACATCCATCCGTTTGGACCACAAGTGGAGTCTTCGATGTAACGCTTGCAGCAACCATTACATTCTTTTTGTCCATCCTTGCATACCCAGATCTTGCGTTTAGGACAGCAGAAACTACCGTGGAACTTCTTGGAGCATTTACCAGCGCATTCAGCTTCCCCAGCATTACATTTAATAACACCGTGTTCGCATTTAGCACCTTCAACCTTCTTTTGGCATTTGTTTCCGCAAACTTCAAAACCTTCAGGGCAGGCAAATTCGCACTTGTCAGGGTGGCACTTGGCACCTTCGTAGAAACGAGCACAGCATTTACCGCAGACCTTGTGATTGCAGGGGCATTTAAGTTCATTTTCAGAGCAGATAGCATGTTTAAGATAGGGCCAGCACTTCTTACCGCAAGCGACAGTTCCAGCAGGGCAGATCCAACCGACATCCTTATCGCAAATAGAACCTTCCAACTTCTCACGGCAAGAGTTACCGCAGAGTGGCTTGTCCTTAGGGCATACCCAGTGGTTGTTTTCACAGCAAGATCCAATGTAGTATTTGTGACAGTCTTTTCCGCAAAGTCTGTAACCAGTATGGCATTCAAAGCTTCGAATATCAGGCTTACAATCGGCATGTTTCACCTTGTACTGACAGACACCACCGCAATCGAAATCATCATTTTGACAGACGTTTTCGCCCTTGTTTGGATCGCATTTTCCTCCAATAGGACAGTACTTGCATTCGTTGGCACATACAGCCTTGTTATCACGGCACTGGAAGCAGTGTTCAATGCAGACAGATCCTTTGGGTTGGAACATGCACTTCTTGTTGCAAATACCATATCCTTCCTTGCACTGGAAGTTGGGGCCTTTGCAGACTTGTCCTTCCAATTTCTCTTGGCACTTACCCTGGCATTCTTGTTGACCATCGGGACATACCCAGACTTTATCCTTGCAAATAGCACCTTCAGGTTTGCGAGAGCATACACCATCGCAGTCCGCAGCACCATCACCACATTTGATAATGCCTTCACAGCAAATACCGTTGACCAGAGCCTTTTGACACTTATTACCGCAATTGACAAAACCTTCCTTGCAGACCCAGTGTTTTCCATCGCAGTGAGAATGCTCGGGCTTAACTTGACAGCAGTCATTACAGCTTTCTTGACCAGCAGGGCAAGTCCACTTTCCATCTTTACAGATGGCACCATGGATTTTCTTTTGACATTTCTTGCAAAATTCAAAGCCTGAAGGGCAGCAGCATACAGTTCCTTTTCCGCAAAGAACTCTTCCACCATTGCAGTCATCGTTTGATGCAGCATAGCCAGAGTCGATGCAGGATTTGTGAGCCAAATTAGGACACTTGGGATCATCCAAAGGAGTGGAATCAGGATTTTCCTGCGCAGTTACAAAGAGAAGCAGGGGTGCTAACAGCACCGACACACGTAGCCAGTACATGAAACTTAGAGGACTAGGAGTGGAGGAAGGAATAAGAAACTATGGAGAGAATAAAAAGATTTTTTCGCTGAGCTAGCAGCAGAGAGGTGGTTGTGAGAACTTTCCTCATCAGTTGGACATCCTAAATAATATGCTAGGACCAATCAGAGTCCACCAATGAAAAAACCACGTGACATGATATATTTTTCAACAAAGCTGCTTGATGAGAACATTTGGTATTTTCAGTGCACCAAAAGCAAAACAATTAAGAATTTCTGCCCTTGTTTTTTTCTTCTTTTTTTGTTCATAACCCGTGAGTAGCTGTTGTGAATGTATGTTTTTAGCAAGGGAGAGAGAGAGAGAGAGAGAGAGAGTGTGTGTGTGTGTGTGTGTGTGCCAAGAAGAAGGAGAGTATGGGAGTATGTCAGAAAGAGTGAAAAAGAATAATAAGGACGGAGAAAAGGAATCGAACCAATAATAAATCGTGATTAATCCAACCTTTGAGGATATACACTGTTGGGAGAATTATTATTAAAATTAATTAATTAATAAATCTTTCTCAAAATCCCGTGATCACCTAAATCGCATGTGGAGAAACACTGGCAATATATCGAAAAAACTGTCTGGTTGTTTAAGAAGAAGCGTGTCGACCAAGCTTCTAACCAACCGACACGAAGTAGTCAAGGCAGACAGAGAAAGCATCCCTTTATTAACATCCATCAACAAGAAACTGCAGGGTGAAAAACAGTACAACTATTTCTTGACTGATAAGGATGTCCATTTTCTTCAACATACCATTCCAGAGGCTATACGAAGCAGGGAAGGTCAAGTGATGCCGGTGCAAGAACGACGCATGTTTGAACAAGCCGAGCATTTGGATCGTCTTATAAGTCTATCCAATGCCAATGCTCGAGGTCAAATGCTTTGGAAAATCCAACAAGTAATATCCATGCTGGGAAGAAAAGAGGCAGATACGGGAAGTCCCGAAGTTCAAGGTATTATTTTTGAATAGGAGGTTAAACTGAAGGAGAATAGCTGCGATATTTACCTTGAAGATTGTCAATTTGGAGCAACACTTTGAAACACACCGTAAGGACAATCATAATAGGAGAGCTTATCGACGATTGATCCACAAACGCACGAAAATCTTGAAATATTTAAAGGGACAAAGTCTGTTTAGATATAAAAAATGTCTGGACTTGTTGGGATTAACGCCGGCAATGGTAGAAGGAGAAATAGTGGTCCCATAATAATAACCAGAATATATTTTATCCTACAGTGAAATCTTCAACTACAGGGTTATAAGAAACCTTCTAGTGTTTATACTCTTAAAGAATTAATTATTTAATAGTCGACACTTATTGGGAGGAATAATAAACTCTGCCTGAATAATCATGCTCGTTGACATTTCCCAGGTTGATTGGCAAAGCAAACTCGCTACATTTCTTTTTCCTTTAATTTAATAAGGATAAATAATTGTTATAAAATTCACTACACATTACACTCTTCCACTCACACACTCTCTAAATATAAACAGAGATGGGCATCATGCAACCAGGTAAATCCAAGAACACGACTTTTGCACAATCTCCAATTCCAACTGCTTTCCTGGTGCAATCTCCCACAATTCACCATCAATACAAATGGTATGAGTGCCTTCCTTCGCTGCACCAAGTTCCAGTTGTAACGATTTACACTTCCAACCTTCTGCTGATCCCTGGTCCAAGTGTGAGCCAGTTCCTACTTGTCGCAGCATTTCCATTAGTTCAGATCGATTCTTTCCTTTCACAAATACCACGTCCAACCATCCATCATTAGCAACTGCTGTAGGAAGTATAGGAAAACCTGAATCTACTTGGCGTTGCTTTCCACAGATGAAGTATTGAAAAGGTCCATCGATTAGTTGGCGAGTTCGTTCATATTCATAAGTCCTAGTGGTTGCATTATACGGACATGCCCAGCGTAACCTCAAGGTCCCTTCATAAGAGGTAAAAGCTGCTAATAGAGAAACAGCGGCGAGGGTAAATCGACTACTACCAAGCCAACTACGCCAGCTATCACCACCACGAACAACTTGGGCATGGAATCCCCAACTAACAATTGTTGAGGACCAGCGAACAATGTTACCCGAGGGAGTAGGAAGCTTGACCTTGACCAGATCGATAGACTTGGTCTCTCCTCTTAAAAGCTTTCTAATGGCAGAACAGGGGTTTAATACTCCATTGCTCTTAGCGATAGCATTGCCAGTTCCTACGGGTATAACACACAGTGTTATAGGAGTAACTCGGGCATTAATGAAGCCATTGATCAACTCATGCACCAAGCCATCTCCTCCCATTGCTATGACCGTCAGTCCGTTTCTAGAAAGTTCTCCTTCCGCCAGTCTTTCTGCATGTCCTGGGCTATTGGTCAAGTATAATTCGTGGGGAACTCTGGCTACTTCCAACATTGGTTTCACCCTTTCTTCATAAATCATCTCGCCAAGTTGATTTCCCGCCTTTGGGTTGATAATAACCTTGATGGAGGAGGGTGGTAACGGGATGTGGGACTGGATAAGGCCAAAAAGCGACTCGAAATCTTCGTTTATTCTTAAGCGCATGTGTAGAAATTCGCCCTCTTCATCTTCATCATCATTGTCCACGTAGAACAAGTAGAGAGTATCCGGCTCTTTCGGACTTTTCCTTACTCCATACAACCACTTGAAATAAAGAATTGTAGAGGCAGCATTCAACTCTAGCTTGAGTGTTTTGCTGGTTCCTTCGGCCAAAGTGGAAGACGAAGGAGTAAAGGAAAGAAAGTCTCGATGGACGCCAACCAAACCGGGAGAATCTTGTAGTTCGCAGTAAAAGATGTTTAAAGAACTGGTTTCTTCTGAAGTCGGCTGATTTGGTGCATATTCCAACTTTTTGGGAAATCCCGGATTTAACAACGAAGCTACACAACGTAACAAATAAGAAATCATACTTACTGCAATCAGAGTGTGTAGCCACGTGCCTCTGATTTATCGATAAATGTGTTTTTACACATATCGAATGAAGATTACTTGCAAAGTTGTCATGAAGTGGTCCTTACTACTGCGCAATGAATGGCCGTGATCATAGGGAGACTCGTGATAGACCTGTGCCATTTTCGCCTTTTCCAACAGTATTACAACCAAGAGGCGCAGATTTACATAATGAGACCATCCTCCTTCCTATTTGGGAATATTCAAAGAAATGTTCACTTGGTAAAAAAATAATAATTAGCCAATCTTCCTTGACGTGACTATGACGTAATTCCCAATGTAAATTTACCCAATGTCTCAACGAAATATCAAAATTATTTTTTCTTCCCTCTCTTAATCCTTTTTCACCTCCCAAAAAACTTTTTCACCAACAACGTCTGGAACCTGTTGGAGAAAAGAAAAGCCTTCAGTTTATTGAACTATCTATTCTACTTACTCTACGACCATGCTAACTCATCAAGTAACCGTGATAGCTCTGACCCTGCTGCAACTCTTCTCAGCAGCTGAACAAGACGACTACAATCCCGTCGACAATCCCAAATGTCCCACTCCTGCTGAATTCGGTAATAGCAGAATGTGCATGGACTCTGGCTACGGATCCAGTGATGCAGACTGTAATGGAAATGCTGTGCTTTGCGGTAAAGGTCAATTCTGCTGCTGCAAAGTTGGCGAAGAAAAGTGCTGTGGCAAGTGTCTTCCTAAACTTGAGGGGACTGTTTGTGTCAAAAACCCTCCCAGGTTTGAGTGTCCGGTAGGATTTGCCCTTTGTGGCGGGAAATGCAAGAAGGCTCTTAAAGGGGGTACTTGCAATCCAAACTCTTTCGAGTTTGAGTGTGCTACTGATGAGAAACCTTGTGCTGGTAGTTGCCAACCTTGTCCTATTGGTGCTGTCTGCGTTGACGATGTCGTCAAATGTGTTGATGGTAAAGTTAAATGTGGAAACAAGTGTGCTATCAAGTACAAAGACTCTGTTTGTGATGAAAAATCCAACGAATTCAAGTGCGAAAATGGTTACGAAATTTGTGGCCTTAAATGCGTGAAGAAGATCACGGGGGCTGTTTGTACTGACAAGGGTAATGTTTGCCCCAAGGATACTACGGAGTGCGGTTCTGCTTGTTTGCCAAGTATTGAAGGTGCTTGCTGCATTGATGGCGATCTGCGTTGTAAGGAAGGCTTTGGTCCCTGCGACCGTAAATGTCAGTACGCTCCCTGCCACAGTCATTGCAAAGGTGGAAAATGGGTCTGTAAGGAAGGTGAAGTTGATTGCGGAAAGTTGTGTCAAGTACCTTTGGAAAATGCCCATTGCGACGGTAATCGTTTCTGCTGTAACCCTGGTTTCCAGATGTGCGGTAAGAAATGCGCTGAAATATACCTCGATTCCGTGTGTGATGAACCCAACGGCAAATGGATCTGTCCAGCTGATAAACACTTGTGTGGCAAATCATGCAGAGTCAAATATGAAGGTATGATCTGCGAGAAAGACACCTGGGTCTGTCCAAAGCATACTCATTTGTGCGGCAATAAGTGTCAAAAGAAATGTCGCAACTCTTTCTGTGATGGTACCACTTGGGTCTGCCCTGCGGAACACAAGCCTTGCGAGAATACTTGTGCCAGATGGTATGAAGATTCAGTCTGCAAAGGAAGAAAATGGGAATGTCCTCCTGGTACCAGACTTTGCGGTTGCAAATGTCAGAAAGATGTCGCCGGTGCTGAATGCAAGGATAATAAGCTTGTTTGTCCTGCTGGTCAAGGCGAGTGCGGTCAAAAGTGTCAGGAACAGCCCAAGGGATCTTCCTGCTGTCCCAAGACCAACGTCTTTGTCTGTCCCAGCGGTCAGAAAGCATGCAAGAACATCTGCAAGCGTTACATTGAAGATTCCCTGTGCACTGATTGTGGATGGGTTTGTGAACCACCCAAAGTGGAATGTAATGGTAAATGCCAAAAGGGACCAGTTGGAGGTTTCTGCATTGGAGGAAACATCAAATGTCTTGCCAATCAAATGGACTGTGCAGATATCTGCCGAAAATACACTCCTGAGAACTGCGGTGCTTGCGGTAAACAGTGCAATTCCAAATGGTGCGAGATGTGCGATTTGAACCAAGGAAAGTGTGTCTGCAAGCCCAACCACGACAGATGCAACGGACCCACCAAGCCATGCTGCAATTTGATGATTATGGACAAGCACTGCGGAAAGTGCGGCAATATGTGTCCCGATGAAACCCGATGTGTAGCTGGAAAATGCGTTAAAGTTGAGGAATACTAAATAACAAGTAGCGCTTTATTAATTTGTATTTTCTTGTCTTTTTTTTTCATTGTCCCGTGATTACCCGATGTAAAATTATTGACCACGCGCTTTTTCCCACCTGTTGAAATGTCACTTTCTAATAATGATGATTCCCAGCCTCCTTTTAATTCCCGTCCATTGACTGAAAGGCTGACTTCTCCTCCTCTTTCTCCACCCATTCCCCCGATTGCTGATACCGGCAAGGTGGTGCAAAGACATTTACCACAGCAGGCTGACCACTACGGCACAATTCCCTTCAACCTGCCCGGAACTGCAGATACTCACGATATCCACAAATGGGCCGAGAATGAGCGTAGAAATCAAGAAAGTGCTGTGCGTAGAAGAAACAGTGCACCTCTTTATCCTGGAGATTTGGCCAGCGAAGCAGAACCAAGTACTTCTCGTGCTGCCAATGATGGGGATGGTGTATCTTCAAGTTTAAAAATGCCTGGAGGTTTTCGCAGACAATTTTTGGAAAACCAACAACGACAAAGGAATTTCACCTTGCCCGCAGCCTTGAAAGGAGAAAGAAATGCAGTTACTCAGAATTTTATTGATTTTTTATCACTTTATGGACATTTTGCTGGTGATGAGTTGCCTGAAGATACGGGTTCTGAGGCGGAAGATGATGTTGAAGCTGCTCCTCTTTCTTCCTTTCGTAAACGTCGACAACCTTCTAAACGTTCTTACATCTCCAACTTGGAATTGCGAGGCCAACGAGATGATCAAGAAAGGGATCCATTATTACCTGGTGCTGTTTCTGATGCTGGTGAAGTAGAGGATACCACTCTCCCTGCTCCACCTGTAGGAACTGCCAGTGTTAACAAAGTGTTCTTTTTATTAACAAAATCGTTTATTGGAACAGGCGTTTTGTTCCTACCAAGGAGTTTCTATAATGGAGGAATGTTGTTTTCTAGCATTGTTCTCTGTGTCATTGCTTTCCTCTGTTTGCACTGTATGCTCCTGCTGATTGAATGTCGTAATAAGGTTCCAGGAAGTTTTGGAGACATTGGAGGCCATTTGTACGGACCACACATGAAAAGCGCAGTATTGGCCTCCATTGCCATATCTCAGGTTTATCTTAATTTGATTATTGTTAACTGTAAAAGGATAGATTGGTTTTAGTTGTGCTTATACCATTTTTGTGGCTACCACCATGCAGGATTTGATCATGTTGGTGACAGAGTGTGAGATCATCGTTCCTATTACTTATTTAATATTCATCCAGTTGTTGGTGTACATCCCTTTGGCAATGATTAGGAAGATTAAGCATCTCTCTCATGCCGCACTCGTAGCGGATGTCTTTATCATCTTTGGACTTGGATATTTATACTACTATGACTTTTACGTCCTTTCAACTCGTGGCATTGCTCCCAATATCCCATTAGTTAACCTTGCCAACATGAGCTTGTTTATCGGTACAGCTATCTTCACCTTTGAGGGCATTGGTCTGGTCATTCCCATCGTGGAAAGCATGGAAGAACCGGAAAAGTTCCCCAAAGTGTTGAGTTGGACCACTCTCTTGATGGTTATTATCTTTTTAAGCGTGGGAGCCATTAGTTTTGCCGCTTTTGGAGAAGAGGTAGAAACCGTCGTTTTGCTCAATCTTCCCACCGGAGATCCCACGGTTATTCTTGTCCAATTTCTTTATACTCTCGCCATTGTCTTTTCCGTGCCTTTACAATTGTTCCCCGCCATTGGTATTGTTGAGCAGCATCTGTTATTCCCGCCCGAAACCACTGTCTCTGGCAAGTATGACCCAGTGGTTAAATGGCAGAAAAACATGTTTCGTGCTTCTTCGGCCTTGGTGGTCGCTATAATTGCTTGGGTAGGAGCGGATAGTTTAGACCGTGTTGTTAGCATTATCGGCAGCTTTGCTTGTCTACCGCTGAGCTTTATCTACCCGGCCATCTTCCATTATCGCTTGGTTGCTAGGACCAAATGGCAACGTTTCTCCGATGTGGCGTTGGCAACCTTTGGCATAGGAATGATGATATTTGTCACTGAACAAACCATCGCTACTTGGGGAACTCAGGTAAAAACTCCTAATCGTTGTGAAAGAATAAATACCACGTGATATCTTGTGATGACCAGCAGATTTCTCAGCCAACGTTTTCTCCGCATCAGTCGTGGATTTTCTTCCACTTCTATTAGGCGACAAAGTCAGACCACACAACTTTTTCTTAATGGAGAATTTGTTAATTCGCAAACCAACCAATACTTTGATCTGTATAATCCTGCTACGCAAGAACTGGTGACTCGAGTTCCTCAGGCTACCCAGCAAGAACTTGAAGAAGCCGTCAAGAGTGCCGAGTATGCGTTCAAAGATTGGCGAAAGACTTCTTTGCTCTCCAGACAGCGAATGATGTTGGACTTGCAACAAGCCATCAGGGATAACATGGATGTCTTGGCCACCAGTATTACCACTGAACAGGGAAAGACTTTTAATGACGCCAAGGGAGATGTACTTCGAGGTTTACGTAAGTCTCCCCCTTTTTGTCCATGAGTAATGTGTAAAAATTGGTGGTGGTGGTGGTGGTTAGAGGTGGTGGAGAGTATCTGTAGCTTACCTAATCAGATGATGGGAGATCGACTTGGTGTTGCCAAGGACATGGAAACCTTTACCATACGAGAACCATTAGGAGTTACTGCTGGCATTACACCGTTCAACTTCCCTGCAATGATTCCACTTTGGATGTTTCCCCTTAGCATAGCTTGTGGAAATACCAGCATTATTAAACCGTCTGAGCGAGATCCCGGTGCGATGATGATTCTCGCAAAGTTGGCCACGGAATGCGGCGTGCCCAAGGGAGTTTTAAACGTCGTGCATGGAGCCAAACCAACTGTGGATTTCTTATGCGAAGATCCAGCAATAAAGGCGATTTCCTTTGTTGGATCCGACCATGCTGGCACTTATATTTATGACCGGGGAACCAAGAATGGCAAGAGGGTTCAATCCAACCTAGGCGCCAAAAACCATGGCGTGATTATGCCTGATGCGAATCGGAATCATACGCTGAACCAACTGGCTGGTGCTGCCTTTGGTGCGGCAGGACAACGCTGTATGGCGCTTTCAACCGCTATATTTGTCGGAGAAGCGCGTGATTTACTGCCAGAGTTGGTAGAAAGGGCCAAGACGCTCAAAGTAACTGGTGGATTTGAGCCAGATGCCGATTTGGGACCTTTGATTACCGCTGAAGCCAAGAAAAGAGTTGAAGAATTGATCCAATCCGGTATTGATGAAGGCGCTACCCTTTTATTAGACGGAAGAAAGCCCAAATTGGATGGCAAATACGAAAAAGGAAATTTTGTTGGTCCTACCATTCTTACCGGAGTGAAGCCACACATGCGTTGTTATCAAGAAGAAATTTTTGGCCCAGTTTTGGTTTGTCTGGAGGCTGAAGATTTGGACAGTGCTGTTAGTGTCATTAATGCCAACCGCTATGGCAATGGAACGGCGATCTTTACCTCTAGTGGTTCTGTGGCACAACGTTTTATGAGTGAAGTGGATGTGGGACAGATTGGCGTTAATGTGCCCATCCCCGTGCCACTGCCGATGTTTTCCTTCACAGGAACCCGGGGATCTTTCAAGGGAGACATCAACTTTTACGGCAAGGGAGGAATTAATTTCTACACGCAGCTCAAGACGGTCACCACACTTTGGCGTAGAGAAGATGTGGATAGCACCAAGAGTGAAGTTAACATGCCGACAATGAAATAAAATTGGTGACTTGATGTAATTTAATTATGTGAGTTAATTATGGCAAAATTATTTATTACTTTCAAAGAGGATGAATTGGTAACAGGGTAGTAAGTGGGAGAGGGATAAGGGAGAAAGGAGAAAAGACCTCTTCGCTGTTCCACATATTGGCAGTATCTTAAAAATTAGCGATGGTATGTGAATCCCCATCCATTCATCCATCCATCCATCCACTCATTTAAACGAATCTAGTCCGCAACAGCGCGTCCGCTCGTCAATATTCATTCGGAAAATGGTTCGGGGGTGTTGGGAACCACCAAACTCCCCGCCGTCTTTTTAGCCCCGATTCGATCGGATATCATCCGCGCGGTTCACACCAGCGTGGCCAAGAATCGTCGTCAGCCCTACGCCGTGTCCAAAAAGGCCGGACATCAAACCTCTGCGGAAAGTTGGGGAACCGGTCGTGCAGTGGCTCGAATTCCTAGAGTTTCAGGAGGTGGTACTCATCGCGCTGGTCAGGTAACCTCCTCCTCCTTGCTTTTCTAAAAACTTTTAGGGTGCTTTTGGTAATATGTGCAGAGGAGGTCGCATGTTTGCCCCCACCAAAACATGGCGTAAATGGCATGTAAAGGTCAACCTCAACCAAAAGCGATTTGCCACGGTTAGTTCTTTGGCTGCTTCTGCTGTGCCTTCTTTGGTCCTGGCCAGAGGTCACCGCATCGAGAAAATCCCCGAAGTTCCCCTGGTGGTTGGTAATGGCATCCAAGCTCTTACCAAAACCAAGGCTGCTGTGCAATTGTTGAAAGCTTTGGGAGCCTATGCCGATGTGGTCAAGGTGTCCAACTCCCGCAAAGTCCGTGCCGGTGTTGGAAAGATGAGAAATCGTCGTCATCGCCAACGTCGTGGTCCTTTGGTGGTTTATGCCGAAGACCAAGGTATCACCAAGGCCTTTAGAAACTTGCCCGGTGTTGAACTGGCTCAAGTATCCCGGCTCAATCTTTTGCAACTTGCTCCTGGAGGTCATTTGGGCCGCTTCATCATCTGGTCGCAGTGTGCTTTTGAACAATTGGATAAGCTTTACGGCACCTACCGTAACGGCTCTTTGTTGAAGAAGGGCTACGAACTTCCTCAAAACAAGGTGTCGAATCCCGATATTACCCGAATCATCAACTCGGAAGAAGTACGAAAAGTGCTGCGTCGCAAGGGCCCATCCAAGACCAAGCGTCCATATAAGCAAAAGAAGAATCCTCTCAGAAACGCCGCAGTGATGATCAAACTGAACCCATATGCCCAAACCTTGCGTCGACAAGAGATCCTTCATCGCCAGAGACTGGCCAAGAAGAAGGCCGAGCAAAGGGCGGCGAAGGAAAAGAAGGCTGATGGAGAGAAGACTGAGAAGAAGAAGTGTGCTGAGCCAAAGAAGAAGCCTCGCGCTAGCATCAAGTTTGTGAGAACTTTATTGAGAAGCTAAATATAAAAATCTCCTTCCTTCCTTACCTTCTTCTTCTTCATCTTTGGTGTAATGCGTGCAGAAACGGTGCAAATCAGATGGCACGAGAATACTCAGGCCATTTACTCGGTGGATTTTCATCCCACAGACCTACTTCGCTTGGTTACCAGTTCAGCGGATAAAAAGATTAGAGTTTGTCCAAATCCTTGTGTGTATTTAACTGCGGGGTGTAGTTGTGGCGTTTGGAACTTGGCTCAACAGCCCCAGTCAAGGTACAATATCGAGCAACCTTGGATAGACATGATGCAGCAGTAAATGTGGTGAGATTTTCACCCTCAGGTATTACCACCTTCATTCTATTGACATTATTTGGGCTTAGGTGGTTTATTGGCATCAGCGGGGGATGGTACAATTAATCCATAAGAGTGGGGGTAAAGGTGTAAAGATTAGATGGTGTGGTGTTGATATGGCAACAACAACAACAGGTTGACTTGGAATTGAAGAAGAAGAAGGAAGAAGGAGAAGACGACGAGTATACTGAATTGGAACTTTGGAAAGTAATTACAACATTTCGGTACCAATCTGCTCCCATAAGGGTTGAATTGAGAAAACGGGGTAGGGCCAGTTCCGAGATTTATGCCTTGGCTTGGTCTCCAGATGAGGCCTGGATAGCTACAGGAGGAATGGACCATACCATTAGAATCTGGTCAGTTTCACAACGTACTCACTACTTGTTGAGGGCGCAGCAGGATTAATAATGGGGGGAATAGGGAAATGTTGGCATGTAATCAATGAACATCGTCATTTTGTTCAAGGATTGGTGTGGGATCCCTGTGGAGAATATCTGGTTAGTCAAAGTTGTGATAGGTAATCTATTAGTTGTTGTTGATGATGCCAAAGAGAAGAGGAGACAAGTCATGGTTCATCAGTTGATCCTGCATCAGTTGAACGGGGTAGTTTGTAGGACCCTAAGCAGGCAGAATCGTACAACACTTCCTGTACTACTCCCTGCTACCCAGCCAATCAGTAGTGATGAGCCTTTAACAGAAACAGCACCACCAGTGACAGTGGTGGTTAATCAAAGTGCGGCGTTGTATGAATCGGAACATTTGGTCACCTTTTTCCGACAACCGGCCTTTTCTCCTGACGGGGCTTTGTTGTTTACCCCGACTGGACTTTACAGCGAAGTGGTTGATAGCCTTAGCAATGGGAGTGGTAGCAACATAACCTCAGTTCCCTGTGTTCATGTGTATTCTCGGGATAATCTTTCAAGGTAATCCATTCGAGCAGGGGGATGATTATTAAGCTTTCATAGTACCCGTCCCACCTTACATTTGACGGGATTTCGAACAGCCCCCTTGATTATATCTGCTTGTCCTGTACAGTTCAGCCTTACTGGTTTAGATCGAAGGAATGTCTTTGCCGTGGCGACACAGGACAGTGTGGTGATTTATGATACAGAAGAGGTGCGACCCATTGGTTTGGTCAGTGGGCTTCATTATGGCACGCTGACTGATCTGGCCTGGTGTAAGGATGGAAGTGCTTTGGTGATTAGTTCGTTAGATGGATATTGTTCTGTTGTTACCTTTGAGGCTGGAGAATTGGGAAAGGCTTGTCCAATTAGTCGAATTATCTCTCTCCCAACCTCTCTCAACCCCACCACCACAGCATCCACAACAGCACGCACTACGGAAGCAGTTACTCCAGTGACAGTTCGCTCTTCAAGTGCCAGTACAGAAAAAGCAGTACGAAGGAGAATAGTTCCAACGCTGATATCATCATTAAATCCTAGTGAAAATAAATAAGACAGAACCTTCTAGAACATCCCCATTTCTATTAATTAGTCCCCTCCCTACTCCCCCAAGAACAATTGAAATTAATCTCAGACCCAAGTTGTGGTAACAAGGTTTAAGAGATGATAAAACACGTGCTTATTTTTCCCCCTCTCTCTCTATTCTTGTGTTTTTCTAGTTGAGTCTGTGACTAAGATAAAGGAGAGAGAGCAGTCGATAGTAGTGAGCACTACCACCCCTCTCCCCAGTCATGACCCAAACAGCAACCAGTAAACACAGTAACGAATTAATGACTTTTAAATCCTCAAATTCCACCATAACGACGACAACAACAACAGTAACCATGGCAGCTGCAGTAAACACCTATACCATGTTGACGATCTTGTTATTTCTAGTAGGGTTGGCACTCTGTATGCTATGTTTGGTTATTTGCACACGACTGATTCGACGAGGGAAGAAGAAGGCGCATTCAAATGGCGAAAGTGGCGATGAAGAAGAACAACGGAAAGAGAAGCAGCGGAAGGAAAAGGAACGGAAAAAGAAGAAGAAAATGGAGGCAGATCAAGCATTGATGGGATTTTCTGTTTGCTTTAGGGGGGATTTCATTGCTGGTAGGGATGACGGCTTGAACCAGGTTTCCTGGACTCCGCCCTCTTCGTTGGAGGAGGAGCATCTGGCCGTGGTGGGAGGAGGAGGAGGAGGAATTCTGAGTCCACCACCGGCGTTTGGAAGAGGTCGCAAGGCATCGGGTAAATGCATCAATTTTGCTCGTTATAGTGAAAATCCCCCACCACCAACACCACCACCTTCACCATCTTCGCATTTGAAGCCACCTTCTCTCTCACTCTCTCACACCAAGAAAGAAAGACCGAGTTGAAAGAGAATTAATTTATTCAACTAGTAAAAGAATTAGCTGCTATTAATAAATTTGTATGCTCTCCCTCTCTACACTCTCACGCACTCATTTCTTCATTCTTGCCACTGCTTCTTCCAAATTGGCAGTTCGTTTCTCGGGAGAAAGATAATTGGACTCCAAATAAATGGGACGATGTGGCCATTCATTAAACCTACAGGCAATTTCATCCACCTGTTCCACGGTGAGGTCCCAAACTCGGTCACTCTTGGCATCTACGGTCACCAGGTCAGAACTAATGGCCTGAGCACCAGCGGATAAATGACTACCCATGTTAGCCCCCTCATGTTACAAAGGCGAGGACTACCTAAGGGCAAAATAAACCGATTGTCGTCTCTTTATAAAGAGTAATCGAGTGGTATAAATAAACACATCCAATGGACCTTAACGGCGTAATTAGTCAGCATTAAGAAGGCGCAAGGAATACTCTTTATGCGGGGCTGGATCAAAGGACACCAACGTACCATTACTACATCTTCATGGGGATGGACACAACCTTTGGGAAGTTCCGCTTCTACAATCTCCATGTGCGAATTTGACTGCACCAACACGGCATTCATGTTATAGTGCAGTTGTCCTGGCTCTGAGGTGTACACTTGGGCAAATCTTCGTGGTATTAGAAACACTCCGCCAACTCGTCCCTGCTTGAACATGTGGTCCTTGTTGAAGGCAGAAACGGTCATTTGTTTCACCAACAAGTATTGTGAAGCATTGATGACCCCAGTAATCCCTAGCTGTGGGTGTTCTTCCTTCCAGTCAACTTTCAAAGGGGCCAATTCATCATCTTCGGGAAGATGACTCATCAAAATGCTGTTTTTCTTGTTTTTCATGGAAAAGGATAGAATCTTTCCTTCGTTTCTTTCTGACAAGACCTGCACCACCATCCAACAATGTGTATTAGAGATGAAAGTCTGTTTGTTTAGAGGTTACCTTGGAGTAATCATTAAAAGCTTTGACATTTTCTGATACATAAATTCTCTTGGTGGTTGGTGCTTCCAATAAAACTTGGGATAATAGCCCTGGTCCTATCTCCTCCCCACCACCATCGCTTTGCTTAGAACTTCTTATTGATTAGTCAAAGATGCTTGCCAGAATTGAATTCTATAAAATGCGTCTTTATCAAAGGACCATTCAACAAATCCAGCATCCGCTCTAACCTTTCAAAAAACTCAGGGTTAGCCCACGCTTCAATGGGAAAAGGAGGAGAGAGTGAAGCGTACCAGCTACTGTTTTATCAATAATCCAAAATCTTCTAGCAGATGGTAGTGATAAGAACTTTGGCCAGAGTTCTCTTGCTAGCATCTTTTTCGCTGATGTCCACGTGATCCCTATGGCGGATTACACTGGTACCAATTCCGAAGCTAATCGCCAATCCTTGCTGGAAAAGCAACGAGAGCAAATGTTGCAACAGTTTGCACTTCAACGTTCTCAGATAGAAAAGGTAGTGAAGGTGGTGGTGATGGGTAGTGGTGTGATAAGTGGAAAATAGGAGCATCAAGTACAAATGGGATCTGACAAGTTTGTTCAAGAACTGGAAACCATGGAGAATAATTTGAAACGATCTACCGTTGGATTGGTTAAATTGGAAGAATTTCAACGCATTAGGTCGGAATTGGAAGAGAGACAATCTGCTGCTGCTGCTGTTGCTGCTTCCTCCTCTAGGTACTTTGAGAAAAGTGTGCAGCTGGTGTTTAGGTTTAGATTGACCGAGTTGATGGTGGTTGGTAAAAGGAATACTGCCAAGGATAATAGCATTAATAAGAAGAAGAAAAGAAATGCCACAAAGTTGACGTTTCAAGTTTCTTCTTCTTCTTCTTCTTCTTCCTCGGATGAGACGAATCAACCAGAGTGCAAACGCAAGAAATTGGGAAAAGATCCCACAGTTGATACAAGCTTTCTCCCTGACCGTGATCGAGAGGCCAAGGAGAGAAGAATGAGAGAGCAATTACGGTTGGAATGGTTGGAAAAGCAAGAAATAATTAAAAGTATTTTCTTATAACAAAAAAAGGAAATAACCTGCGGCTGTGAGGCATTTAGGAGAATTAATCAAAGTCACCTATAGTTATTGGGATGGAAGTGGACATCGAAGAGAAGTCACTGTGAGTCGTATTAAAGGAGGAGAGGGGGAGATTAATTAGTAGGTTATGGGGCATTAGTGTAAAAAGGGCGATTCAATTGCTACCTTTTTGGAGCTTTGTAGGTTACAATTCCCTGAGTTGCGTAGTTTAGGCGTGGATAATTTAATGTACATCAAGGAAGATTTAATTATTCCTCATGTAACTCCCCCCTTTTTTTTCTGCCCGACTTAACCAATGTAGCATTATACATTTTATGACTTT
This sequence comes from Zoophagus insidians, assembly GCA_004114325.1. Lineage (NCBI taxonomy): Eukaryota > Fungi > Zoopagomycota > Zoopagomycetes > Zoopagales > Zoopagaceae > Zoophagus > Zoophagus insidians. The sequence goes on from QZWR01000089.1 coordinate 31,420, forward strand.
ATAATTAATAAAGCCAGGGGGAAATCCGGTCCTTTGTTTAATTTCGATGTTCGAGATGATGTTCGTTTGATCATGGATGCGACGATTGAAAAGGAAGAAGTACTTTTTTCCCTTGGTTGGTGCTAACTAGTTATGGGGGGAGAAAAGTCCCATGCAGGAAAAGTGGTGGAAAGAAGTTGGTATGAGAGAAATAAGCATATCTTTCCTGCCAGTAGATGGGAATTGTATGATCCATCCCGTGATTATGGGGCTTATACCATCAAAGACTCTGCTGCTATAACCACTGGTAATGGCAGTGTTGGTCGTGTGTTGAATAAAAATTAAGTGAGGTGATTCCTTCGTTTTACCCCAATTACTGTGAGAGTTATTCAATCAACTCTTTTATGTAATCATTATTACTTTTACTATTAACGGCTTTGGTAAATACACTTGAGCCACACTCTCTTTGAAGGACACCATGATTTGCCATTCTAATTCAGCACTCTGAGACAACTCTCACTTTTCCCTGTTGTGTGCCATGAGATGATTATTGTGGTGACAAGTGATCAAAAGTTGGTTGATTTCCAAGTAATAATTCAAATTTTGATTTTTCCACCCGCTTTTCTCCACCCTTCAACACCCAACATCACGCAACATCCAACACAACGTAAAGAGAGAAATGAACGAGGAAAGCTGCTTGATGTGTCAGGTCAAGGAAGCCAAATATAAATGTCCCTATTGCGACTTGGCCAGATATTGCTCAGTGGCTTGTTTCAAGGCGCATCGGATGGAATGTTCAAATGCGCGAAACCAAAGTAGCTTTCTCACCGTTGATCAAATGAACGAACAGACGTTGACTCAGGACTGGGCGTTTCTAAGTCGACTTCAGAACCGAGTAGCTCAGGCAAAAAGAGAAAGAGAGGCTGAACCAAGAATTGGAGGGAAACGGCGGGTACATTGGATAAAAGGTGGAATGAAAAAGAAGAAGAAGAAGCGTAGTACCTGAAAAATGGTGACAATATTATTAATTATATGTTGAGTTGAGTGAGTGAGAGTGAGAGAGTGAGGTTTAGGCAGCTAATAATTCGGCCAATTTACCACTCTTATGAGCTCCCATAGTATCATCACATCCTCCCAAAAGGTTTCCCTTGATAAACACGGCTGGTACGGTTCGATGTCCATACGTTGACTTGATGTATTCTTGAATTGCTTCTCCTCCTTCTTCGACATCCAACTCCACCACGGCAAATGGTTCCTTGAGTTCAGTAAACAAGGCCTTGGTCTTCTTGCAGTAAGGACAGTAGGTCTTGCTAAATACCGCGACCTTGTTATCCTGGATGAGTTGATTTACCAAAACGTCGGGAGAAACCATGTTTTTCTTACTTTGCCTCTGTCCCATGTACTGGAAGGTGTGTGTTAAATAATGCCAAGTTGTTATACCACGTGTTAGTAAGCAAATGTGTCGTCATTTGTTATTAATCAAAAGTACAGTAATCATAATCGCTGTTAAACACGTGATTATTGCAGCAATTTTATTGTTTATACAACGCTTCCACTTCTTCTACATCCTCACTACTTCCCAGGAATATCCCGCTTCGATCGTGGATCTTTTCTGGCACAATGTCGAGGATTCGCTGTTTCCCCGTGGTAGCAATGCCACCCGCCTGTTCGATGATCATCGCCATGGGGAAACATTCATACAACATGCGTAGTTTTCCCTTCTTGCTCTTCACATCGGCGGGATACGCAAATATGCCCCCGTACAAAAGTGTCCGGTGTACATCTGCCACCATGGAACCAATGTAACGAGCCGAGTAGGGCTTCGATTTGTTGGATTCGCGTGGCTGTTTAAGGGCAGAAAAGTATTTCTCGCACACCGCGTCCCAATACATCGAATTTCCCTCGTTAACCGAGTAGATGTTGCCTCTAGTCGGCATTTGAATGTTGGGATGAGTTAGGATGAACTCTCCAATACTCGCATCCAACGTGTATCCATCGACGCCGTGTCCGGTGGTAAGAACCATGTTGCAGCTGGATCCGTACATGCAATAGCCAGCAGCCACCATTTCTCGGCCTGGCCTTAGCACATCCTCAATGCTCGCCTCTTCCAGGGTTCCCTTCACCTTGTAAATGCCAAAGATGGTTCCAATGTTAACACCCGCATCAATGTTGCTGCTTCCGTCAAGTGGATCGAACACCACGCAGTACTTGCCACGGTTACTAAGCGGTACTATGATGGGGTCATCGTTTTCTTCCGAGACCAACACTGCGCATTTACCGCAAGATATCAGTGAATTGATGAAAATCTCATTTGCCAGTACATCCAGCTTTTTCTGAGCTTCTCCCTGCACGTTGGTCGCTCCTGCCAACCCGGTAAGTTGGACCAGTCCCGCCTTTCGAACACAAGTTGCTACAAATTTGCAGCCCAGTTGGATCGAAGTAAGAAGCAATGTCAAATCTCCGGTGGCTTCAGCTACCCTGGTCTGATCACATAGTACGTGGCGTGTAAGAGTAACGAGATTAGTCTGAGTATGGTCAGTCATACTTTTACGATTTGTGCCTTGATTGAGGGAGTGTGTGGGAGGGAGTGTGCGTGGGAGGAAGTGTGTGTGGCAGGGAGTGTGGGAGAATGAGTGTGGGGTGAAAGGCGAGATCCATTGGACAGAGCGTGAAATAAGGAAGGGGTGGAAATAACATTTTTGAAAGTGTCAAGAGCAATTAATTTTAATTATTGGGAATTTTTTCCCTCTCCCACTTCTCTCACTTTTTTTCACACTCCCCCACTCCTTCCCTCAATCACACTCCCCCACTCACACTCTAACTAGCAATCCCGAAAAAAATGTTTGACAAGTTGGTTAAAAAGTACAGCAAGGTGCACGATGAGATTTATAATCAGGGTCAACGTGGCGTGCCTGCGCCCTCACACACCGATGAGCAGCTCAGTGGTGCCGCGTTTGTAGAAGCCGTCAACAAATACCACGGTGAGGGTGGTCATGGAGGAAAAACCGCCATGTTTAGCACGGCCATGTCCGAGGCCAAGGGTTTGCTGTCTAAGCGTCACCAGGCAAAGTTGGATATCTCCAGAGAAGCAGGAGAAGAAGAAGAAGCAAGTGCTGATCCTCTTGCAGCCATGGGTGGATTGGATTCCATCAAGAAAATGATTGAAACCTTTATTGCTCAATACTTTTTATCCAAAGAACTCGGTAAATTCGGTCTTCAGGGGGAACAAGCAGACGCTGTCACTGGAATGGTCACGGATGCCATCCAGACCCATGGCACTGGTCAGGGCGGGTTCTCTGGTTTGGTTGGGAATCTGATGGGTGCTTTCGGTGGTGGTGCCGCTGCTGGTGGCGAAGAAGAAGGATCGGGTGGAGAGGAACCTGCTGTTGCTGCTGCTGCAACTCCAGCTGCACCACCACCAGCTCCCGCGTCGTAAATAAAACGACTTTTTTTTTAAAAGTTGGAAATATTGTTGAATAATTTTTTATATGATGTCCATTTGATCTGACTTGATCGCCACCACTGCCTGACCACTTGATCGCCATTATTGCCCAGTGGAGTTGTTTGGAGTGTTGCTGTTTGGATGGATGGTGGTGCTGTTGGAGGTGGTGCTATTGGAGGTGGTGCTGTTGGAGGTGCCAATCGATTGAAGCAGGTTAATCGCCAGAGTTGCAGTTCTCTTGCGCTGATCGGCTTCCGTGATGTTTGCTTTCAAATCGTTGCTTAAGGCCTCTTCAAAACTGCCAAACTGGCCATGGTTTCCTCCATCGATGGAGACAAACAGCGCGGTTGAAGGATACTTGGTTTCTTCCTTTAATACTTCCTTGATGGGGATGTATCCATCGTTGGTGCCGTAGACATAGGTGGTGGGGATTCTCGGGGGTTCCGTATCTTTGGTAGGAAAGGCAGCCATTAGAAAGACGCCCTGAACACTGCTGGAAACCGTAGCAAAGGCCGAAGCAATATTTCCTCCCAAGCCATGACCTCCAATGACATTCCTGGCCGGCATTAGTTCCATCAGCTGGTAAACCCGGCCCAGAGCAAAGGGCGGGAAATTCAAGGGCGAATTCACCAACGCTGCTACATATCCCTCCTTGGCAATGTCTACGGCCAAGGGGACATAGGCACGGACATCACTCTTGTACTCGGGTAACAAGATAATGCCTCTTTCCATGACAGATGTGTTTCCCTTGGGCCAAAAGATTAAACTATTGTCATGTTCCAAGAACTGGACCGGTTGGCTGGAATCGCCTTTACGAATCGAACTAAGCAACTGAATGGCCTTATCACTGGGCTGATAAACCCCCACATTGAGATAGATGAGCGCAATGATTAGGGAAATCACGCCTAGAAAGATGGCACAACAGGGGATGAGACAGCATACTTTTAGCACAAAGGGTACTCGATTAAAGCTCCGTGCTAATCCCGAGTTCTTACAACAGCAGCATAGCGTGCTGGTGATGCAATCAGGTCGGGAAGTCGGGGGTGGGGGAACTACGTAGATTGCTCCTTTTGACGGTGGTGGTTGCTTGGACATGCTAGTTGCGCGTATATGCAAGTGGTGTGTGCTATGAACAGAATGAACAGTTGGAGAAACAAAAACTTGTTGACAATAATAATTATTAGAAAGAGAGATATTTCTATTAAAAGAAAAACTATTTTTAACTTTAAAAAATAATTTCCATCTTTTTTATCTATAAATTTCATTGTTTAATTCATGCAGGGGGATTAGTGTTGTTAGCAGTGGTGGTGGTGGTGGTGGTGGTGGTGTGTAAGTAGGAGGAGGAGGCGGTGGTAAGAGGTGGAATGGTGTATACTGGTCTTCCATCTTCCAAATATCCCAAAGATACCAATTGAGCAGGACTTCCATCATTTGTTATTGCTGCTGTTGCTTCTACTCGAGATGATATAGATGATGATGATGATGCTGATCGTGGTACTTCCATACGTAAAGATAGTGGTGGCGGTAGTGGTAATGAAGAAGTGGAAGAAGAAGAGGTAAAGACCTCCGCTACAATATCCTCTGCTGCTCCATTCAACAAAGTATTGAAGGGATGCGAATTATGTTTTTCCCTAATTTGATGATAAAGATATTCAATCGTAGTTTCGCTGATATCATCTGATGATGCTCGTTCACCCTGTTGCTCACCACCGTCGCTGGGATGATAAAATTGATAATCTTCGGAAAAGGTCAAACTCTCCGGTGTTCTCAAGGGGGGCAACATAGTTGGCGGATCAGGAATTTTCATCTTTTCCAGTTCCGACGGTGCGTTTAGGGAAATATGTCGAAGTTTTTCTGCATCAAACAATGAAATCGTGCTAATGGAATCCGTATTGGCAAAGCAAATAACCTCTCCTTCCAAACCTTGCTGAGGTCTTAACTTTCCAGAAAGGTAGTCTTGATTGGAAAACTTGGAACTGAGATTCCATTTGAAAAGTTGAAAAGATGCTGCTTGTTTGAGTAAGAGGTTACTGGGTGAATTACCTTACGAGGCGTTAAAGATCGGCGAACTTCCACACATTTCCAATTAGCATAAAAGCTCAAGCAACAAAAGACCATGTTGACCAGGGCAGTAAAGAGCAAGAAACCACGATGTCCTATAAAGTGATCACATTCTACTGACCAGAGTTCAACAGTGGAATTTTTCGAGGACGGACACACCACATCAGGGGTTGAGAAGGGAGGAAAGAGTTGCATTACTAGAAACACTTGCAAGCAAAGGAAAAAGAGCATAGCTAAGCGCCAATAAACCGAAGTAGCCTTGCTGGTATGAAATATCTAGGTCATATTAAGAGGTCAGTTAAATAAAGTTCAATCAAGAAAGAAGCGCACTAACAAATTGAAAAGTCGCATGCAACACCAATCCCCAAAACAGCACAAATAAACCCACCACCAAAGCAGGAAGGGTGTAGTGAAGTGGAGAGGTGTACGTGTTGAAGGTCAAGATCATCAACAAATGCACCAATTGTAAAGGACCAGTAATTAAGAGCACCTTTACAAAGGCATGAAAGAGTCGAAGGTAATAAAGGCCAAATCTACCCATAGAACATGCATCAATACAACTGCTCAATAAGAGTTGCTCAATTAGAGCGGCAAAAGAGTAAGAAACCTTTTAATGGAACGAATGGTCCAAGCCATGGACATGATCAGTGCCAAACTTGTCAAGCCTAATTGCACCAATAACAAGATGCCATAATCTACTCGTTCCAAGCGTTCATTGGGAAAAAGTGCTCTTAAACCGGTCAAAACCTTTTCAGGCCATAATGCTTGAACATAAAACCATTGCAACAAGGTATAACAGGCCAGGAGGGATAGAAGCAAGGGAAGCACCAATGCTTGCATCTTGCTCTTGACAATAGACAAGTCTAGCATGTAAAGAAAGGCCAAGAGTTGTAAAATGACACCAAGACTAAAGCTAGCAATCAGTGCCTTGGTACGTTCCAACAGGGTTAATCCGTCCAACTGAGTTACTTGGCCGGTAGAAACAGTGGTGGCGACATTTATCCCTGAAGCAAGAATATCCAAATAAGCAAGATGCTGCTTAATGAAGAAGAATTCGCCGATATATGCGGAAAGACAGGCGATTTGAAAGCAAAAGGAAGCAAGAAAAACCACGTAAATTGCTTTGACGTAATGAAAAATCGTTATTCTAAGCGGTTTGTTGTTGTTATTGTTGGGTGAGGAGCCTTCTTCCACCACCACCACCATTTTTACCGATTTTAGGTCAAGTCAAGGGGAGGAGAGAGGTGTGTGTGAGGGGGAAAGTTGTGAAACTACCAACAACAACAGATAATGAGATATTCTAAACAAGAAGATTTTATTTTTTTTGCACATCTATTAGCGATGATATCTTGAACAATCCAAAGGAGTACGGGTTTGATTATCCAGGCCAAAGTCAAAGGTATAATAAGGCTTTCCACTCGGGGCAGTAGCACAAGCCGCTCCAAAAGCCGTGGGAGATTCAGCCAACAAGATGACATCATTATCGTCTTTTGTAAGGTTTTGGTAAAGTTTGGCAACTGGAACCTCGGTGGTAATGATTTCATAAGAGACAACGTATTTAAACCCTGCACGATGTTGTCGATCTCCGCTGGTAGAGTGATCTGGACTCTCATGGGTCAGGTTCTGAGTGCTGGCCATTTCATCCGAATGAACCCGGGTAGATTGCATCAGCTCCGTGGAAATGGTTAGTGGCGCCAAGCCTTTCTTTTCCTGACGATATTTGTTGAGTTGACAACACAACTTGGCTGCATCAAAGGTAGCGCAGGGATTGCCTCGTCTCCCACTTATAACATTGCCTCGGGGTCGGAGATCTACGGCGGAAAGTAGGGCAGGAATTGTAAGCAGTAAAAGCGTTAGTGTATTCATCATAATTTTTCGTTACTCTTTCTTTTTGGCTTCGTTTGGAGAGATGTTTTTTTTATGTGGGAGGAGAAATAGTTTCAAAATATCAATTCATTACCGGAATCACGTGGATCTCAAAATTCTCACGATTTCCTTTGATAAAAATCCACACGCTTTGAACATCGAAAATGACCGCCAAAAACCTCCTTTCTCTACTTTTGCTTCCATTCTTCATTCATTGCCTATTATTCTAATGACCCAAGAACATGAGCCTCTAATATCTCCCCCTGCATTAGCACCAACGCCACAAGCAAGTGGTTATTTACCCCGACTAATGTCTTTTCAATCCAGCCATAGTTCAGTGGAGTATACCATAAGCTTGAAGGATGAATGTCCCAAGGGTGGCGAACATATAACCAGGACTCAGGTGGGATTGTGTGGTTGGTTGTGTGGACTTTGTTGCTTTAAAGAGAGCGTGGTTTGTTGCTTATGCTGTGCTAGGGAGAAATGCATCAAATGTAATCAATATCTTGATTAATTATTAGTTGGTCAGAGTAATAACAGTCTCATTCATTAACGAGAGAGAGAGAGAGAGTTGGTGTTTCTTTTTTCCCATCTTGAAGCCCATGATCTTTACATGTCCCATTTCCTTGAGGGGACCACCTTCTTGCTCACTGGAGTTTCCAACAAAGTAGCTCATGATAAGTAATTCCTATAAATGGTAAATGGTAAAAAAGCATAGTTAATTATTAAAACCCTGTCAATCACTCGCTATTCCTCTGTTCTCCAAGTAAACACAGGGGAATTTTGTTCCATTGTTTTTGAAAAGTGTTCATTCCACTTCTTGCGCACTCAACATAAATCTTCAAGGTGAGAGTGTGGAGGGATGGCTGAGTGTCAGGTGATGAAATGACGCCTTCTTCAATTCACCACCTGGAAAGACAACAACAACCAGGACAACAACAACAACAACACTTACCAAGAGAAGCCAAGTTACTAACACTTTTGTTGAATTCACTAAATGTGGCTGATGTGGAGCCCGGCGTGGTCCCCATGCTAATGGAATTTGCTCATCGTTATGTCCAATCCATCCTCCAAGATGCTCAGATTTATGCTGAACATGCTTCTGAACAACCAGCCTTACCTGCTCAGACCCCAAATCCTCAAGCTTCAACCACCACCACCACCACCACCACTACTGCTGCAAAAGACTCTGCCGCTGCTAGTGGAGGAGACATCGAGTTGAGAGATGTCAAGTTGGCCATTCAAGGAAAGTTGAACTATTCTTTTACCTATCCTGCACCTACGGAATATCTGCTGGAATTGGCGGAACAGGTGAATAAGGAACCACTTCCACTGCCAGGAACTTCCAAGAGTGGCGAACCCAGGCTGTGGTTTCGACTCCCACCCGATGAATTCTGTCTTGGTCAGGGAGGTTTCCAGGTGTTGAGTGAAAAGGATGAACCTCCCACTGTGGTATCTCAAGAAGAACATTCACAGCAACAACAAAGAGTTCGAGCAGATGTGTTGCAATCTGCATTTAATCAACAACGAATCCGGTACTTTCCTCCTTCTTCTTCAACCTCTGGCGCTGCTGCTGCTTCTGTAGAAAGAGGAGGTAATTTTTCCAAGTCTGGTTAAATATAGCAAAATTTTCAGTTTTCTCTCTTTCAACAATGCGTCCACTTCGTCATTTCGAAAAGCCTCATCGCATATCCTTTCCTTTGGTCGCTCCACCACCACCACCACCTCCAGCACGACCTCCACCAAAGCCCAAACCTTTACGACTTGGACTGGAAAAACAAGTAATTTTCTTGAAAAACTCACCCGCTTAAACCTTAGCAAGTACAACACTTGTTCCAACTCTTGACCACCACCACCTCGACCACCTCAAACACGACCAGGACCACGGCCAATGAGGACAACTTGAGCCACTTTCTCCAAAAACAACCGAGTTTAAGGGAACGAGAGAGATTAACCATTATTAGTATTTACCAGTTGGGCAAACACAAGGCCTTGACTCGTTTGACCAACCTTTACGAGGTTTTAAAAAACGAGGCCACTACAAAGAGGCCGATTTGGTTCATGTTTCTTCAGGCATTTGCTCATTGTAGAGCAGATTCCAAGGTGCTTGAAGGTAATTCCCCCTCGCGAGTGGCTAATTTTGGATAGTCTATCAAGCTGGAAGGATGGTAATGAAAGCACCATTTCCCTTTTACGCCTACCAAGCCGTCATTCTCGCCCAACCAGATCTTTCCAGCAGTATAGCAACATTGGGCGAGTTTTTATTCAAAGATGAAGGATTCCAAAAAGCCCCAGCTTTGCAACGGTTGAGGAATTGGTCAATGTCTGCTTTGGTCAAGAAATACTCGGTTTTTGGCCAGCACCAGAAAAAGTGTTCCTTTGAACAAACCGGGGAAACCATGAAGATCGTTGCTCAAGTGTTGGCCAATGGCAAATTGCACAAACTGCCAGGTCGGGTTCATCAGCTGGGCCTGGAAGCAGCGAATGAAAGGGGCCATTTGAATTGGTGCTTGAAGCACCTACCACTGGAAACTACGCCTCAGCTAAAGAACACCATTTTGCAAGCAGTTTCACGAATTCTCCTTAACAAACCGCCCTTTGGGTGCAGGCTGGAAGAGCTGCAAAGGTGGAAAAGGACATATCCACGACATTTTTACCGGGAGGATGAAACGATGCGTGCTTGGTTAAAGCTTTACGCTCAAATGGCTCATCCTGTTGCTGCTTTATCGTTATTTGAAAAATTAACAGAACCAACCAAGACAGATGTCAGGGTTTTGTTGAATGCGCTATCCTCCTCTCCTCGCCCCTCAGCATTGTTGGACCGACCCGAGGCATTTTGGCAAAGGAGACTGGCATTCGTGGCTGGAAAACTACCCAATGCTAATTGGAAAGGCGTGATAAGTGTTCTGGCCAGAGCAAGAGAAGAGTTGTTGGTAAAGAAGATGATTGCAACTAAAGAGTCCCCAATTGTTAAAGGGGCAGGATTAATGCGAAGGATTGGAATGGCAACAGCAGCATTCGAGAAAGCAGCAGAATTCCGCTTTTCAACACTACAGCTGCTTCTGGCATCAACCAACGAGTCAGAACGAGAAAAGGTAATAAGGAGTGCCATTGGGATAATTAGCAGCAAGGACGAAATTAGTGAATATTTAACGAAATATTTGCAATTGATGATGCAGCATAACGTGGCAATTGATGAAGCAATGATTGAACAAGTACTAGCACTTGTTGCACCGAGTGGTCATCATGAGCAGCAGCAGCTAAGGGAAGCATTGCGAGATATTTCTTCCAGGGATGTATTAACGCGAATAAAGCACCTTTTCTAATCGCTGTAAATGTCCACCGCATCACCATCACCTTTCAAGTATTTCTGGTAAATCTGAAACTGCTCGGCTGAATAAACCACAAAGAGGATTTTCTCCATCTTTTTTCATGAGCAGCCACGACACCATGTAAATTACCACGGAGGGATTGGCTTGTAACCAAATCATTGCGCTTTTAAGAGCAATTCTCGCTGCTCTTTCTGACGGAAATCCATAAACCCCCGTAGATATACAAGGAAATGCCTATCCTTGCATGAGTGTTATTTGACACATATACGGCAAACAATTGATCGGAATCCATTGGCCTTGGCCAAAGAGAGGGCTGAGAGGTAGGCACAGCTTAAAGCAGCATCTCCTTGTCGAATCGGTCCAACGGTATGAATAATTGCCTTGCAAGGGATTCCATAAGCTACACCCCCCTCGCCCTCCCTTTAAACCCATCCTTTTTTACCATCAATACTACCATGCGTGATTTTCGCCTCCTATAAATCAACAACCTTGCACTTCCCAAGCAAAAGTTACCCCAATTTCACAACCATGCAGGGTTAAACATTCATCAAGCAGGTCAGGTCCAGCAGCCCGATGGATGGCACCATCCACTGCACATGTATATTAGCATTGTAGGGGGGGGGGAAATGAACCTCCTCCTCCACCCAGGAGAGTAGGATTGGCAGCATTTACAATGACT
>QZWR01000090.1:0-25928 GCA_004114325.1 Zoophagus insidians
GATGGGGGCGGTAGAGGAGGAGGAGCCGAGGCAGCCAAAGGCTTGGTCGGCTCTTCCGCTTCTGAATCCGAGGAGTCAGCTCGCCCCTTCATCGGCTCGTTCAAGTACTTTCCATCGGACATCCAACCCGAAGGTATTTCGCCGTACTTCTTTTGGATCGCTTCTAAAATGTAATCTTCATCCCAGCGAAGGAACATTGGGTCCACGTTCTTGACTCTTTCTGGGTCTTTCTTCTCATAGAAAGCCTTCAGGACTTGCCTGTTGTCTTCCACGTTCAGGATACCGGACATTTCTTTTCTAAGAAACAGGGAATACTCGACTCTGGACAGTTTCACGTCAACAATGTCTCTTAACTAGAGTCGCAAAATTCAATGCGTTTCTTGATCTTGGAGGCACGACTCTGATGATATTTCTAAGCAACCTTGTCGGTCGGTCGTTTGTCCGTTTTCACTTTCTTTGTTTTGGAGAACAAAAAAAACACTCAGTGCAGCCGTTTAACTGAACTTGGTTGAGCTGTTGGAGTTTTTGTTTTGTTTTTATACTATGAGTCTGGATTTCAATTCAAGTGTTGATTTCCTCGGCAAGAGTCCAAAAGATTCAGATTTTTTTTTTTGTTATGAAAAATCAAAAGGCTTCTTTCTTTCTGATTTCTTCACTAGGACGTATACATCTACTCTACAGGTTCATTCAATTAGATTGTTTTGTACTCTGAAGATATTGAGCAAACAATGAAATTCCTTCTTCATCACAAAACGGGACCATCAACCTCTCGATGTTGTTTCTGAGGACTCAGAAACATCCTAATCTCCCGCTGTTTTTCAATTAATGCTCGCACCGTTAGCAAGAAGAAGCGTCAACACCGTGAGCTCGAACATGAGCTTCAGCTTTCAAAGAAAAAAAGACTTGGCATTTTGGGGTCCGTTCTTCGTTTGTCTGATAGCCGTCTCGCTGCTGTTCTTCACTTTTGAAACCTTCGACGCTGAAGACGAAGCCATCACCAACAATCCTCACAACCTCGTCCTGCTCGGCCCCAACAAAGACATGTTCGTCGTCCGTCTGTCGGCGCTCGTTGCAGACGCTCTGCGCACAGGCAAGCCTGTCGTGGCCTTGGAGTCCACCGTTGTCACTCACGGCGGGTTGGGCTATCCCCGCAACCTGGAGACCGCCAAGGCGCTGGAGAATGAGATCCGAACTCTGGGCGCGATTCCCGCTACGATTGCGATTTTCGGCGGTGCCATCCGCATCGGACTGACGAACGACGAGCTCGAGTTCCTGGCCAAAGCGGACAACGCAGTCAAGTGCTCCAAGCGTGATCTAGGTTCGGCCATCGCGCTCAAGTGGACTGGCTCCACGACCGTGGCTGCTACCATGTTCTCAGCCCATCTCGCGGGAATCCAGGTCTTTGCGACTGGAGGACTCGGTGGGGTGCATCGAGGTGCGTTCGGAGGCTCCAGTGCTACTTTGGATGTCAGCGCCGACCTGACCGAGCTCTCAAGGACGCCAGTCACTGTTGTTTGCGCTGGAGTCAAGTCCATCCTCGACGTGCCGGGTACGCTCGAGTGGCTGGAGACTCAGGGCGTCCCTGTGGCCGTGCTAGAGTCAAAGTACTTCCCTCAGTTCTTCTCCAACTCCAACGACGAGAAAACCAGACTACCTGCCCCTCTGGTTGTAAATAATGTGCAAGAAGTCTCGCGTATCATGTTGGCTAACAACATGATCAAAACCGGCACCGGAATGGTCTTGGCTGTACCGAACCCGAACCCTGTGCCTGGAATTGAAGCCATTGTGCAGCAAGCCCTTCAAGAAAGTTCAAGTGTCAAGGGGAAAGATATCACTCCCTTTGTCTTACGAAAGGTAGCTGAGCTCACGAATGGAAAGTCAATTTTGAGCAACATCGAGCTTTTGAAAAATAACGCTCGGATAGGAGCCTCTTTAGCAGTTGAATTTGCCAGGCTGAAAGCATCCAAAGAAATGTCCTCATGATTCAGGTGTGTCAATTAAATTTATTTTTTTATAAATATTTTTCCATCGAGGTTTTGGGTTCATTGGATTCCAAAATCTTCATCAGTTCGTACAGGAGTGCTGCTCCATTACTGTGTTTTGGTGACAAAAAGAAAAAAGAAATCGAAAACTCAATCAAAACCAAACAAACCCAAACTTGATCACCCTAACAAGCAAACACATCATGGATCAGACAGACACTTCAGTCTGGTTAGATATGTCATTAGATGATATTGCCAAGCTCCGTAAGGAAAAGCAAGGAGGTGGAGCAGGAAAGACAAAAAAAGCGCCCCCTTCCGAAGCCAAGCCCAAGCCCGCCGGCGCACCCGCAGCAAAACCCGATGTACATCCATCATTGTTGGGAAAGATATGTTCGAACTGCTTGAAGCCAGGCCACTTGCGTAAAGATTGCACTTCCGCACGAGCTTGTTCCGTCTGTGGAAACACCGAGCACACCAAGGCAGAGTGCCCGAAGGCTGGTCAGGGCCAGGCCTGTTCGGGCTGTGGCTCGACAAGCCACTTGAAGAAAGTGTGTCCCCACGCAGCCAAGACGTGCGACAACTGCAAGAAAGTGGGCCATCTCAAGGCCGTGTGCAAGCAACTGCCCGTCGCCGCACGAGTGGCCGTCTCCGCCGCAGTGGGCAAGGTGGTGCCCCCAGTCAGTGACGCCAAACCTGCTGGTGCTGTCAAGGCATGCTTCGTGTGCGGCTCCGTGGCCCACGAGAAGAAGAACTGCCCGCACAAGTTCCAGATGTGCGAGGCCTGCGGCAAGCAAGGCCACTTTACGGCGCTGTGTCCCCAACAGCAAAAGAAGGCCGCAACGACTGAGAAAGCTTAGAAACCCAAACCTCATTTTCCCCATATATGTCGTCGTTCGATAGCCCACCAATCAGTGTGTTTCCTACTCCTCTAAATATATTTTTTGGCCTAAAACTTTTGATAGTGAATTTTTAAAAAAAACGTTTCGTCTTCAGGCGAAGAGATGGATGATTAAACTTGGATCAAATCTTTAAACCGACAGTGAAAATTCTCATCAATAGTATATGTCGCAGCAACCCAACAAAAATTTGCAAAAAAAGCATTCGAGTATGTCATTCAAAATTCAAAGGTGGAGCAGGGTTTGGCCTCGCTCATCCGAGTGTTGAGGGCAAAGGGAGAGGCAACCAGAAAAAATGAGAGACTCAATTCAAGTTGTACTCGTTCATCACCTCCATGAGTCGGTCGCCGCTGATGGGCTTGATATCTACAAGGTTGGCTCCGGCTGCCAGGAAATCGTTCTGCATCTGAGCCGGGTCGTGGATGGTCGAGCCGACGATGACCACTTCGCGGTCGAGCTGCCGTATGTTTCGTATCGCGGCCAGTCCGTTCATGTCCGGCATTTCATAGTCCATCACCACCAGGCAGAAGCGAATGCCTTTCTCGTACAACTCCACAGCAGATCTACCATCCGAGACTTCGATCACGTTAAACCCGAGCTTCTTCAGCCTAGATCCTAATTGCAGTCTCGTCACGTCATCATCGTCCACAATGAGCACTGTCTTTCGAGAGCTCACATCCGTCTGTACTTGAGGCTTCAGCTCAGTTAAGAAAGGTACATCGTTTTTCGTTTTCAGGTTTGACGTGGCTTTGAGCACAAGAGCGATGGTACATAAGAATAGCACCGCTGTCAGGTAGACGGTATCGTATTCAGATAGATTCTCCATTCTTTTTGAGGAACAAAACTTTAAAGTTGTTGCGTACCTCCCTCGACAATTTTTTTTTCGAAAAAAAAGTGTTTTGCAAACGAAGGACGCGACTGTTTTCACGGTTTTTTATGGGGTCGTTACTGCAATCTTCAGCAAAGAAATGCCGAATCTTTTTTTGTTCAACTTGCTGTTCCGGTAGCTTTTTGTGGCTCGTCATTCCGCGATTCTCCTACCCTATAAAACGAAAAAGATCAATGTTATTTGATCAAATTTCCTTCAATAATGGAGTTTAACCAGTCAATCAAAATCATAAGTGCGTGTGTAGTACGGAACTCATTTCAACTCAGACTCAGAGGTCGTTTGATTTATGTAATTGACGAACTCGAAAGTTTTTCGGTCTCAATGTCTAGGTATGTACCGTTCTTCGTCTCTCCCGGCGCCTGGCCAGCGAAGATGGTCAAGACTCACAATAACTCAGAGAAGTTAACGGATGAGCGTGGTTCAAGCTCGATTTTACGGTTGATATTGAGTTTCTTCAAATGGTCTGGGCTGTTCAAAAACCCAATCTTTTTTGGTTGGAGAGCTTTCGAAGATGAAAGCCTTTTCACAATTCAACGGATCTGTTAAAACAAATCCAAGTATCTCAAAAATAAGTGGGGGTCCTCGTCTTTCGACAAACGAGTTTTATATTCTCAGTCTTGAGGGCTGCTCAAGACGGTGTAGACATAAAATGGAGTTTTGAAATCTTTGGAGGTTAAAAACCATGTGCACTCAAATTTCACAAATCACGTTAGCTTGGATAACAAATTCCATCAAAATGACGAAGAAGAGAGACAGATCCATGTCACCGCGAGGAGGGTTAGAAGTCCAAAAGCAAGGAGGAGGCGGGCAGCAACTGCTTGCAGATCAGTTGAGAGACTCCACCTCGCCTGACTCCCAGAGAAAGCTGCTAGATTTGAAAATGCAAGAAGACCTCACAAAACTCACTCCCTTGGAGCTAAGTTTAGCTGTCGGACGCGCGGTAAATAACTTTCTGAAATTGCTTTCGAAATACTGGTATGATGAGCACGGAGATGGACCTCTGGGTCGCTTTCTTAGATTTGACCGTCCCATCGGAGGAATAGGGCCCACTCGGCGAATTCTTCTCTACGCCATCATGGGTTTCTTTCTTTCCATCATCGCTCTCATCGTAACGGAGGACGAGTACTACACTGGCCCGCAAATCTTAGAAAACCAGGTTGATGAGATGTCCGATTTCTATCCAGTGTACATATCCTTCGAGAACTTGGGATGCTACGTGCAGAACGTGGGTCCCATCATCTCCAACATCTCCGGTGATGCTCGCCCAGGTCGATTGACAGGTATTCTAGGTGCGAGTGGCTCTGGCAAGACAACATTGGCTCATGCTCTTCTAGGAAGGGCGAGGAAAACTTGCTCGACTTCGGAAGGCATCGTATATTTGAACGGCGAACCTGGTTCTCTGGACTCCTTCCTTGACCGTGTCGGATTTGTTCCCCAAGATGATGTCCTCTATCCCGAACAAACGGTCATTGAAACGCTCCGATTTGCCGCTTACTCTCGATTACCTAGGTACCTCTCCGACAAAGTCATTGAAGGCAAGGTTGAGGAGACGATGAGGACATTAGATCTCTCGCACTTGGCGAATAATTTTGTGGGGGGTCCGAAGAAGCGCGGCCTTTCTGGTGGGGAGAGAAAGCGAGTTTCCATCGGGGTGGAACTAGTGGCTGCACCGTCCGTTCTCGTGCTGGACGAGCCGACATCCGGGCTTGATGGAGCCCAGGCTCACAAACTCATTAAAACTCTCAAGGAAATCGCGAGCAAGTTTAACGTGAGTGTCGTGACAGTGATCCACCAGCCATCTGGGAGATCCTTTGATTTATTCGACGATGTGATTTTATTGCAAAAGGGTACACTGGTATACCATGGTGAACGAGCTCAATCGATGGAATACTTTCACTCCTTAGATTCTCTCAGCGAATATTTCCGACAAGACCACAACGAGCACTTGAGTCCAGCCGAGATTCTACTCGACGTCTCTACTGGTTTTACGGAATTCCAAAACCTCGACTTTATCAATTCGACTTTTTTCAAGAGACAACAGACACTCATTCGTGAACGTGAACGCCAATATCGCTCCTTGACGAAGAAACTGAATGAGACGTTGAGGGAAGAGGAAGAGAAGAACCAAGTCAGACATCATCCAACTTATTTCTGCACCAAGTATCGATCGGAGATTCTCCGGAACGTCTGCCAGATTGCAACAGGCTTGGCCAACACTCTCGGTCTTGTGGACGAGCAGGAAATCACTCTGCGATATGCAAAACGCCCAAAACGAGGCATTCTATTTCAAGCCTACCAATGGTGGGTTTTACTGTGGTTGATTTCCTTTCGCCGAGGAATGAAAGTGGAAATCGCCTCCATCATGGTCCTCTCCCTGACTTGTGCCTATCTCAGGCACTTTAATCGTGCATGGTCGCGGAAACAAATTAGTTCATTCTACATCTCCGTCTCCTTAGGCCTGATCGCGATGATGGGTGCAGCTTTCGAAGATGACATTCTCCCTGTGCGCCGAGCTGTTAGTTCAGGAATGCTGCTTGGTGCTCACGAGTTCGCTTTGGTCTTTCATTCGTTGAACAAAGGCTTCTTCAGCTCCCATCTCTTCTGTTTGTCCTACTTCAGCTTTCGATATGTGTTGGACCCTCCAAAGAGCGCAAACAACCAAGAAAGAGAGTTTGTGTGCACTCCCTTCTCCTTGCGAACTTACTTGCGCTTTCATCATCTCCTTCAACTCAACTACTACGCCGCGAAAGGTTTTGGGTTACTGATCACCGTTCTTGCCGATCACGATGAAAAAAAGTCCCTGATCGCTTCATGTGGATTCCTCATTTTCGCACACGCTTTCTCTCTGTTCACTCCTCAGGCTTCTCAACTGGTAAAAGACGGATTGTATATTCATGGAGTAAACTTCGCTCGACCCTTGTTATTCACTTGCTCGTTTAGTTATGTACGATATTTCTTGGAAGCGATGTTTCTTTGGGATCCCGACCCTTATGACAAAGTTGGAAGAGAGTTCGTGCTACGTTACTATAGTTACCGAGAAGGAACGGAACCCGCCTGTGCCACCACCATTGCTGGTTTCATCGTTGTCAGCCAGGTCATTCGATTCCTCGTATTTTCGTTTAGAAACGCAAACGACTATGCAAGCTTCCATGACGCCCCTGCTCTAATCATTTTCCTCACCAAAATCATTGTTGTTTATGTAGTTCTACTCATTATTGCCATCGTTTTCCACGAGTTCGTGGGGATCAAACGGGCTTGGCAAGCTAGTGTTGAAATGGCACTCAAGACCAGGAATAATAGCTCCGAAAATTTACTTGTAACTGTGGAGGAGAGAATATCTCTGAATATTGTCATAGAAGGCAATGAAAACAACGAACAAATGTCCGAATCAGAGGGAGAAGATAAGAGCGAAGAATCTGATGATGATGATGCTGGAGAATCTGAAGGTAACGATGAAACACAAGCTGAATAAGGAAGATAACCTGGGGAAATAAATATATGTAATTTTGTAAAATGAAGTATGTAGCTCCATTCAATCGATTGAATGCCTCCCCCTTTATATGTTTACAGATCCAACAAGCAAAAAGAAAACTCTTTTGTCCTGTCCTTCAGAATGGCTGACCCTGTGAAAGGCCTTGAAAAAAAAAATTCAAAAAATCGAACAAAAAAAACTCAAAATCCACGATTTCCATTTAGTGGCTCCGTTCATTCCACCTGAAACTATCAAACTTCCCTCCTCCCTTCCGTTCACTCTCAAGTAGTTAGAAGAAGTTTGCCACCCAAAAAAATAGGCCAATCCGAGTTTGAACAAGGGCGAAGGCGAGGACTCCCACCAAGGCACCAAGAAAAAAAAGGAAATGAAGCGACAGAACTCAGCTTCTAGCGATGGTCAGCAAGTTAAAAGGGTACGCTCAACTCAAGTTTTACTCTTGTCAAATGAAAGGCCAGGGAAAATAGCACTAACGTAATGATCGAAACAGACTATGCTAGATGGTAAGGGTATACTGCGTCACAAGAATAGGCAACTTGGCGTGACCCTTTCCCAATTCAAGGAAGAGTTATCAGTGGCAAACAAGAAAATCAAGCAACTTGAACGCGATCGTGATTTATTCGACGCAACTTCTTCCTCGATAGACCGAGCTTGGAGACTACTCGATGAAGATTTACACAATTTAGCAATAAAGTTAGGAATTCAAATCAAGCCCCAGGAGGCTCCCCACGCAGAGAGTATAGGAAACGGCACGTCGTTAACTCTACCGTCTACAAGCCGGCTAATACAAACTCTGGCTGAAGCAAGTGACAAGTACATCCTCGCAGATGCCACCAAGTTGAACGGCACAGAGGAGGAGAGCGAGGAAGAAGATGAGGAAGAAGAAGGAGAAGCGACCGATGGCAACGGAAAGAACAAAATCAACCTCGAATCAGTTTTGAGACAACGGTTGAGTTGGACCAACGAGCTGCTCGCATCAATTCTCGAAGCTAAGGACTCGAATCCCGCTGCTTCTGCAAATCATCTCGGCCAGATACGGTCTCTGCAAGCAAAGGCTAGATTATTGAAAACCAAGTTAGTAACCGCAAAAACCAAAATTTCCGAGCTTGAACAAGCTGCCGAGGATTCTCGGAACGAGATATGGAGGCTCTCGCGGCGGATTGCAAATTTAGAAGAGAAAGCTGCAATCGAAACCAAAGCTGCTGCTGCGCCACAAACGACAACGACGACTTCTTCCACCAGCGAAATATCTGCAGCTCCCACGCCAACCCCGCCTATACCAGCCCCCTCTCCACCGGCTCTCGACCCGTTCGCGACTCTGACAGATCAGCCACACATGCAGCATGCTCCCGACCATGAGAAACAGGAGCTTAAAGCCGCTCTCGAGGAAATCAGGGAGATTGCTGATTCTCGACTGGAGGAAATCAAGCAACTTCAAGAGCAGATCAAATCACAAATCCTTTCCAATCGTCCGAATTTTTCAGAACATCTCACTGAGTATTCGTCACCCGGAGAGTTCGCTCGAGAAATGGAACGCTTGAAACAAGAACAGATCGAAACGCTGAGAGAGGCGGATCGATCGAAGCAAATCGCATTTTCGGCCTTATCAAAACTGAAAGCTGCGGAAGAACGTCTCAGCGAGTTGCAAACAGCTTCTGACGCTATCTCCAAAGTTGCCGAGTCTGAAATCGCAAAGGAAAACTCCAAGCTCAAGCGAAGTTTAGATGAAGCCCGGCGATCGATACATAGTCTTGAGCGTGATTTGGAATCGAAGAAATCCCAACTTGCCCAAGCGAGCGAGTTCGAAAAGACTTTGAATGCAGTTGTGGAAGAGAAGAAAATCTTAAAAAAGAAGTTGGAGAATTTTGAAAAAGGTCAACCAGGTGCAGAAGAGTCCGAGCTGATCGCTGAGCTGGAGACCATGAGTAGCATGTTAGAATCACAAAGAGATAACAATTCGCGGCTACAAAAGACGATCACGGAGCGAGATAAGCGTATTTCAGAGATTCAGGCTGAAAAGGCAGCCCTCGAGACCGAGTTGAGAGAGATTCGCGAGGAGAAGAACACGATCGCTTTGCGTTCCGAAAAAGTCCAGGCGGTGTTGCATGAGAACGAAGGCCTCGTCGCACGATTGGAAGAACGTTTGACTCAAGAAAAGCAGGCTTCTCAAAAAGCCGAAGAGCTTGCCAAAGTGACTCGCGAAGCTTGCGAGAAGGCGTTCCAAGAGCGAGAGACGTTCAAACGGGAAGCAGATTCGTTGAAAGAGCGTGCTCAGGCTATCGTTGTGCTGGAGGAAGAGCTCAAGAACTATCAACTGAAGAACGAAGAGATCCATTTTGAACTTAGTCGTTCAGAGGAAGAAGTTAAAACGCTGAAGCGGCGCTTAGAACGAGCCAAAGCAGCGTTGGAAGCTGCAGCTAATACGTCCAGTGCGAGACAGAACCAATCCGCACAGAGTATCGATGAAATGCGATTGGAAGGTATGACAACCGCACTCCGATGCCCAGTGTATCAACACTTGTGGAAGGATTGCGTTATCAAAACATGTGCACACATGTTTTCTCGCAAGGCCTTGGAGGACAATCTTGCTCAACGAAATCGCAAGTGCCCTAGTTGCAAGAATACGTACTCGAAGGATGATATTATTAGTGTTTACCTGTATCAATCCAACGATTATGAGTGATCTTAGTGAATGAAAGGCGGGCTCGACGTGCTCAGAAGAAGTTTCCCATTAGCAATCATTTATTCTGTTTTATCTTTCTTGAGTAGAAAAAAAGGCATTTGTTCACGATTTTGTACCTGTTTGTTTCACCAATAGTGAAGAAGACATCTAGACTCCCAGACCGGTCGTCGTTGATGTCCTGACATTTTTTTCTAAAGATCTATCCAGCTAACAATAACAATATTAACGCATTCTCTAATAGACTGATTTTTTGAACGATTTCAGTTGTTTGAAGCGTTCCTTTGAAAGAACAGTTCTATTTGATCTTCCAAGATTTGACTGCAACCATTTTGGACCTGCAAAAACACTATTTTTACTCAACAGCAGATCCACTATCAACTTCCTCCTCAACTTTCAATCTTTTAGTTTCCTGTCCTTCCCCGTTATTGATATCATCCTCATCTTCCGTCTCAATTGGGGAACCTTCCTCGGGATTGTTTGAGGAAAGAGCTTCGCTTCCGATGTCTGGAGATGGGGATGGAAGCTCAGGTATACTTTCACCCGCCGGAGAAGCATCTATTGCTGGTGTGGCGGTGCTACTAGCGAGACTAGGTGGCTCAGCTTCCTTGATATCATAATACTTCGCAACGAGACGATCAAACTTGCCGTCAAACTTCACCTTGAAACTATCTAACTTGTACATTCTGGCCATTCGAAGACCTCTAAAACAATAAAGAAGATCGTGCTTTGGATGGTATGCATCTTCTATTCCTGAATCAGGATCCAGTGCCTCGATCATCGGCTTTGCGTAGGTTTTGAACTCATCCTCATCGTCGGGTTGCTTGATTTGCTTTTTGGCTGCCAATTGCTGTCTCCAGTTTTCAATTTTAGTCAACTGAGTCCATTTAGGAGGTGAAATAAGGGGGATTACCGAGTTGACGCCGTTTTCGACTTGCATATCATCCAACTCGGCCGCTCCTTCATCTTTCCCCTGACTCTCCTTGACTGGTGGTGGCTGGGTTTGCTTGTTTTGCAGCTCTTTCTTCCAATTCTCCCAAGTGATCTCTCGATTGACATAGCCGACAATGAGATCCTTGAACGTCTCCCCATCCGGTTTGATCTCGCTGAGAATCTTCTCGGCTCGCCTGCGCCAGTTCGCGATGGATTCCTGCAACTCATCCTTGCCAGGAACGACCTTGACGACGATGGACATCTGCCGCAGGAAGAAGAGCGTTTGAGTGAGCACTTGCTTTCGAAGCTTGGGATCGGAGAGCTGGTATTGGAACAGTCGACCAGTAGTCAGATACTTGGGGGAGGTGGAGAGGTCTTGCTTCTCGGCGGATGATAATTTGTGGGACTCAAACGCATCAAACGTGGTTTCCAGGCATTGTCGAAATTCTTGAAGGAGACGCTCTTTCTTGACGGTCTCCTCGTCGAACTTTTGGGAAAAAAAGTGCTGGAGCTTCCAGAATCGCTCGTAAGTGGAAAAGTCCTTGGCGCTGTTCCCGTCCAGCACGAACTCCTCCTGCTTTTCGATGCGAGTCTCATTCTCGCGATTGTACGATCCGTTCATATTGAACCCGCTTTTGTCGTCGAGAGGGATCGTGTTCGCGAGCAGGGTGAGGACTCTGCCACAGAGAATCGGGTCTTGCGTCTGTGAGAGTCTTCGCAGCAGCTCGTTGGCCACTTTCAACAACGCCAGCTTGGAACGGTCTTGAGCTGCGAGCTTGAAGAACTGGGCGGAGCGGGACTCGAGCTGGCCCCAGACAATCGTCTCGCACTCCTTCACCGTCGACATGTCCACGGCGTCGGAGAACATCTCGAACACGAACTCGTAAGGGATTTTGCTCGAGTCACAGGTTTTCAAAGTCGAGTCGATGAGAAAGCTAAGTTTTGACACTCCGCCTTTTTTCAGCGCGAGACGATAGGCCTCCATCACTTCTGCTTCGGTGTAAGTATTGTCGATTGATAGGAGATCACCTTCATGGCTCAGAATCTTGTCTGACAATGTCGAGACATGATCAAGAAATTGAGTCATGGATAATTTTTGTATTTTTTGGTTCAAAATAATGACGAGACGCAAATCTCAATCGAATTGAAAATTGAAATCGTTTCTGGTTTTATTGTCTCTTAAGGACCTATGTAGTGGAAGAAGTTCAGTAAATTTTTCCTAATTATCCAGATGCCGATGGTTCATTTTATTTTGCTCTGGTACAAACGAACGGACGTCGGACTAGTTTGAGTTTTTAAAAAAAATCGGCTATCGTTTTGTTGATGCGAAGAGAGTACGTAGGAGGTACTTACCAACGCCTTGACTTTCCGTTTTTTGACACAGAACTTTTTTTTGTTCCGTAAAATGCGTGCGTTAACATCCAAAGTCACACTGTTTTGAGCGAAGTTGAAGCAAATCAAGCTTGAGGTCAAAAGAATGAAAGTCGCTCATTAATAACATTCCGAGTTCCACTTCGCACAGATGTCTTTGAGAGATCTGATCAACTCAATGTG
Organism: Zoophagus insidians; assembly: GCA_004114325.1. NCBI lineage: Eukaryota > Fungi > Zoopagomycota > Zoopagomycetes > Zoopagales > Zoopagaceae > Zoophagus > Zoophagus insidians. The sequence continues at coordinate 12,425 of QZWR01000090.1, forward strand.
AAATGAGTGACAAAAGTTGAAAAAAAACGAACACAAAGCCAAAAATGAACTTCGGAGTATCAAGGCATCAAACGGTAACCCTCATTGCTGCCTTGGTCTTGTCCATTTACGCTTTCTTCCTGAAGTTCGTCCACCCAAAACTTGTCCCCGTACTCATCGCTTGGCGTCGAAACTTCTTAGGTTTTTTGAATACCTATACTTCCTCGAAAATACGAATAGATTATGATCCCGAGATATGGGCCACAGGCCCTGGTTGGAAGGTCCTTCCCTCAGCGTACACCATGTTTTTCTCCTGTCTTTTCGCCGCATTCTTCATTGAAGGTCGAGTTGTTGCTTCTTTGAACATTCTCCTGTTAATCATACCCTTGATCCTGTCTCTGTACTACAACTCGCGTCAAGGCATCGTGTGGTCTGCCAGACTCAACTTGGTCCACCAAATCATAACCATCTCCATTCTCATCGACTCTTATGACGACATGCTCATGAGACGAGCCATCGTCACGCGAACGCTTGCTACTTTGTCGTTGATTGAGCACTTGGACGAAATGCTTTTGCACTTTTGTTACTTTTATGGACTCTTGATTTCCAAGTTCGGACTGTTCGGCTCAACCACAATTCAAGCTCCTCTGTTCCTGTTTGTCATGCTCGGTCTTCCTGTCTATTTTCTCGAGATCCGCGAACTGATCTGCAGCACCGACTTCTGGAAGGACGATAGCTCCAAGTTCTCGAAGTTGCTGATCGCTTCGGTCCCGATTTTGATCATCTTCGGCTCCTTCTCTCATGCCTCGAGTGACGCGGAAGAGTTTTTCATCCGAATTTACTCCTCTTTCCACGTGATCATGGCCGTAGCTTTGTTCGGGCTAAGAATAACCTACCCTTTGTTGGGCAGTTATGATCCTGCGAGCCACGAAGAGATCTCCCGGGAGGAAAATGAGGAGTTCGTGCCTCGCATCGTCCTGATCCTCACGCTCAGCACGTGCGTAGTCATCCATACGGCGTGGTTGTTTATAGTCGTGCTCGTCTTCGCCCACCTCTTTCCCACCAAGTACTGGGCTCTCACTTCTGAAAGCCTGCTTTCTGTATATTTGCTGGCCGTCCAAACCGGGGCAAATCACCAACCTACCCAAGATCTTGTGCTCAACATCGGGTTCATCTCTCTCGCCACCTTTCGCGTCTTCTCCGCGTTCGAAATCAGGAACTGTGTCGAGATCCTCGCTGAGAATTCTTTTTTCTATAGCTTCATCATGAAGGTCAGCAGAAACTTGAGGCTGAACATGGTCATATCCTCCCTCTCTTTCATCTCCATCTTCGTCGCCATCATCTGTTTTTTGATTCGACAGCTCAGAACACGGACGATGAAGAAGGAGAGCGACGCTCAGGCTTTCTTGTTGCACGCATTAAAACAACGCTTTGCAGCTGTTGGGTCGTCTATCGAAGATGTGCTCGAACATCTGCCCGTATATTCACATGGTTCTTCTACTGCCACTCGCAGTTCTTCTTCCCATTCAGTTACAATCAGCGAATTGGCAGGAGAGGAATTCCACTTCCAATCACCTACTCTGTCAAGTAAGCTGCTGCATGATGATCGTCGCTCTTCCTTGACTTCTGCTTCTGAGGAGACCCTCGTCAGCAACACTCCCCGCAAGATCCCAGCCTATCAGGACTGCTCTACGGACGAGAACGTCATACGAACGCAAAATTTCGAGAGTTTGCTGTCAAATGCGCTGAAAGAGTGTCGCACGGGACATGATCGTTGCCATATCGCCAATGTCGTGCGTCTGATCGAGGAAGGCACTTACATGACGAACCCGAAACGAGACTCGATATTCAAAACGATTCAGACTTGGAACACTGCCAAGGAAATCAATGTCAAATTGATTCAGTTCAGTCCGAATGATTTCGATTTTGAAGTTTCCATCTCCTGGGAAATCATGAAGTTGATCTTGAAGGAATGGACTCGACATGGTCTGGCGCTCTCAATATCTGCAGAGACCCTTCCCGGGCCAGCGGACTGCACCTTGGTCCTGACCTTTACTTGCCGTTCCAACTTTCGATTGGAACACTTTCAAAACATTCGAAAACTCAGCAAGTTTATGAACCTCAAATTCAGAACGGATTCTGAGTTCGAATTAAGACTCCATCAATTCACTCGAAAGTCACTGAATAATGCCCTGCCCTTGATTAACCTGCAGCAACCAACGCCGAAACGAAAGGTCGATGAACAATTTCAGGATTGTCTCAAAGGCTTGCGATTTGCAATTTTAGACGACAATCTTTTGATCAGAAAGAATTTGGAACGCATCCTGAACTCCTACTTGAAAAAACGGAGTGCCCGTGTATTTGATTTTGAAACATTCGACCATAAGAAAGAAGAAGAGAACTTTATTTTCCTCAGAGGGGAAAATTACTATGAGGCTGTAGGATTCCCTCAGTTTATCATCGATAACAAGGTTGACATTGCCATTTTTGACCTGAACTTGGATTTCACTGATGAAACGCAACCTGTAACCTTGAACGGTCACCAACTCGCCACTCAAGCGAGGGAACTTGGTTTCAAGGGATGTCAGGTCTTGCACAGCGCCAACTTTTCTTCCAAGCAACTCTTGGTTGATTCGAAAGTATTCGATGGACTGATGGAAAAGACTGCGTCTCGTGAGCTATTTATGCGAGAGATTGTGAACGCTTGGAAAACACACTCCTCCTCTTGTACCTAAACCTGCTTTTGCAAAAGAAATGTGTTGATAGAATATTGTTCTTTTTTCCTTAGGATAAGAAACTTTTATTTGACACTTGTAGTTTCGTTGACTATTGTGATGAGATGAAGATATCTTCGGGCTCACATACTACAGATGTCATCCTCTCGTTTCAAAAATATCCTCATCCGTTTTCAATCGTTTCTCAGAAAAAAAGTCCAAACACTCAAGAATCTTATCGACCACCGAGAGATGGACACGAATGGGAAGTACCTCGTCCAAATTAACTCCAGTGTCATAGTTTGTTCTCAAGACAGCGATTGCCCATTTGATGCGTATTGCGGGTTGAACCTGACTTGGGCTGCACTCCCGGCCATGTGCGTGTGTCCATACTATTATGGTGGCGCAGGACCTGACTGTCGAACGATGATCCCGATATGGGGATCTCTTTTGTATAGCATATCCGCCATCGTTGCCGTCATCGCTTTTTTCGTGTCATTATTTTCCTGCAGAGACATATGGCTGGTCTGGAACGAACTTAGAAAAAGCCCTTACAGTGCCTTTTCCTCAACCTTAATCTTCAACACGATCGCTGCGTTCAGTCTTCTAGGGTACCAGATCTCGATCATGTGCCGAGCGAGAACTGCTTATCTGGTATTCACTGCCGTGAGCTTCTTCTCGCTAAGTTTCTCGGGTTTAGACATCTCGCTAGTCTGGTTAGAAGTGGGTTTCGTTGTGGAGAAAATGAGCACGAGAGTCTACAAGAACGTTTACCGCTACCGCATCTTCCTGCTCTTGTACTATCTAACCTTTGTCGTCGTGGTCATTACCTTTGCAGGTCTAGGCAGATTAGACATCAGCGCGTACGCTGCAGTCCCTGGGGTTCTCTATATTTCCATCACCTACTTCCTTGCCTTCATTCGTGTCCGTAGACTGTATCAACAACGTTCCTCCGTGGAGCAGACTCCTCCAGACTCTCCCGCAGAGCGGAACCATATCCGCGTCACGCACACTCTGAGGAGGATCTCCAACACTGCGTTGATCATGTCCCTCCTCATGATCAACGCCGTGGTCAGCGAGGCGATTGGAATTGCTCTTGGAGGACCGACCGATGGTAACACTCCTGAACGCACCCCGGCTGAATTATGCACGAGGTTCTTCTGGGTATTCGTCGGGCTTGTGAACCTCACGATTAGTCTGTATCTCCACGAACTTGTCAAAGCTAAAACGAATACCAGAACCAGTCCTCTAAAGGTCAGTTCCAGAAAGAAATACGGTCCTCCTGTTCCAGCTGAACCTACTGTCGAAGACAGTTCGTAAAAATCCTTTCTCCTAATCTTCTCGATCTGTCTATCTCTAGTCTAATCTCCAATATTGTTCCTTAGCCTCTAAATTTTGTATCGTAAAGTAACTGATTTTATAAATCTTCATATTTGCTTTCTACTCCTCGATATTTGCATGTATATGACTTGGATTCATGCAAATTCGAGGGTCGAATACTGCCAAAGGTAACTGGCTCGAGCTGAAATCAAGTTCCAAGTTTTCATTCAGAATTGTCCTCTCAAACAACCCGGGCTTCCAGAATAATGGCGAACTGGTCAAACGACTAACCAAGGTTACACTTGGATCAGCGCCGTGTGCCTTGCAAAGCTCCAAGAATGTTGGATTCGGAGCAACACCACCTGTATTTTGGAAAGTTTGAGCGATTTTCTCATGCTCAATTTTTTCTTCCTTTCGATGTGATTGTACAATATGTTGCTGTTCTTCTTCTTCTAATTCTTCATCATCATCATATCCCACAAGATTGTTCATTGTTGTGGTGTGGTTTTTTGGTTTTGGGAAGACGTTCAGCTCAGAAAAACCTAACTTGACAAGATCAAGAATGATGACGATCCCTATCGAAATCGCCCTCGGAGATGGCGACCCCCCTCGATGGAGCACAGTGCATATGAAAGCCGGAATGGACCTAAAATCACTCACTCGCCGTTGTGCTCTACTCCTCGGTGTCGATCCAGATGTTTTTACATTAATTTGCAGAGCTGACCGAAAGAATATGATTGAGGAAAACGCAAATAATGCAGTCTTCCTCCAACCAAATTCAAAGCTCCTCCTCTGTCGCCATTCGAGTCCCAAAGCTCTCGGAGTTCTTAGCCTAGGTGATAACGACAAGGGTCAACTTGGCCGCAAGCTTTCCTCGAACTTCCTGTCCTCATCCAAAATCCCAAAATCGATAAGTTCGCTCACTGGACTTCGAGTCATCGCGATTTCTGCTGGCTCTGCTCATAGTGCTTTTATTTTAGAGTCAGGAACATTACTCACTTGCGGTAATGGCTCGAAGGGGAGATTAGGATACGGACCAGGTTTTGAAGGTTTCATCCAAGAAGTCCCAAGAAGAGTCGAATTTCCCGAACGTGTCAAAATTCGCGATGTAGTCTGCAACACAGCTCGGACATTCTCCCTCACTTCTGATGGCCGGTTATTTGTTTTTGGGGAGAGTGGGAATGTGCTCGGACTTGGAGCAGAAATCAATGCCGCAGATGTGCTCTCACCCTTAGAAATCGTGTGCTCGAAACCTCTCCAAAAAGTCTCAGTGTCCTCGGCCCATGCACTTGCATGCTCTTGCGATGGCAAGTCGCTTTATACTTGGGGCATCTTCTCCTCAAAGTCTCTTGAGAGTCCAGAGGAATTTGATGTTGAGCAGAGTGAGACTGGTGCGCTTATCCGTGATGTCAGTGTGGGCTTTGAACAAGATTCGAGTTTTTCACTCCTCGCAGGTTTAGATGGTTCTTTTTTTCACTATCTACATGCGGAGAACAAGCTTAGAAAGTTAGATTTGAAAAATACTGGGGGGTTTCGCGAACATTCAATTGCTTGTGACCAGGACTCGAGCTTTATCATTCAAAACTCTCAAATCTACTGCGCAAAAAATGAAATCGACGAACAACCTAGTTTCGAAAGATTGAATTACTTCTCATCAATCGACAAGGTCTTTGCTTCAGGGGGCAAGTACGTGTTTTTAAATCGAGAAGGACAAGCTTTATTTGGGAGGGCTTTTATTCAAGCTTTTCCTTCCTTAGAATGTATTTCTCAAGTCGCGATTGGGGACAAGCATTATTTATTTTTGTACCATAATTACATTTACAATTATGACCATGGGGAGGACACAAGCGAGTCTAATCAGCAAGGTCTAGGACTTCCAGACCGGAGTCTAGTGGGTCGCGAAAACTGTATAGGGGTTGAATCTGGACAATGTTCCATCTCATAAGTAGAACCGAGTTCAATCTCTCAACCGACCTGCAGGGGAAAGACTTTTAAGGACCAGTTCTGCGAATGGAATGTTTCTTAAGAGATTTTCTTTGAAAATTTGTACTGCGAGAATGTATCCAGCTCCCGGACCGAACGTCATTCCTTCTGGACCAAATCCCACTGCCAAAAACAAAGAGTTATCGTACTCACCCCTATACAAACCAAGCAGCGGTTTTCCATCCACAGAAAATGGCATAAAACACGCCCAGGAGCTTTCAGACATCTCTTCACTGAAGATTTCTCTTTCATAATTGATAATCTCTTTAGAGTGGTCCACCACTTGCTTCATTAATTGGGTATTGACTGAATAATCAAGCGGGATCTTGGCAAAGTTGGGGTAAGGTATTCTGACTCCCCCCATGATTACGTACCCATCTTTTCTTTGCCTGCCGTAAAGATGACGAGTTAATTGCTGGCCCTTCGAATTGTGCGTGCATTCTGGAGGAGTTCGTTCATCTTGTGAGTTCGCGACTCCGGAAACAAAGTCTGCATGGGCATGGAAGGACAGAATGATCTTTTTCAAATATCCAGGCTCTTGTGGCGTTGAACTTTCAATGATTTGGCCTTTGACTGGAACGATTTTCACTCTGGGGAACAGAAGAGAAGCTGTAGCTCCATTTGCCAAGCAAACCTTTCTCGCTGGTACTTGTTTTCCGTTCTTTAAAGTCAACTTCCACAATTTCAGCTCAGGAGAATATTCTAATTTTTGCACTTGGGAATTCTCTTGTATCTCAACTCCCAAGTCTTGTGCGTATTGAGCAAGTGATAGAGTGGCTTCTAAAGAGTGGATGTGAGCACACGCGGGGAGATGCAGTGCAGAAACGACTTGACCTCCCTTTGAAGCCACGTGCAATTTAGGCTCGGCTTTCAAGAGTTTTGTCTCACTAGATAACCATTCTATTCCTAAATCATCATCAGTGTCGTTTTGCTTTTCTCGAAATCCTCGCGATTGCAGGTCTTGGAACATTAGTTTTACATATGCAGCTTCCTTTTGTGACCCCGCAACGATTAAACCACCAGACTCAACAAGTTGACAGTCATATTTGGCAGCTTCGACCAAGCGATAGACTTCGATAGTTTGGGAACCTAAAACCTCATCCCAGGTGGGAGAATGGATTGTAGGAGTCTCACTTAAAATCTGAGGGACCCATAACGTCCCCGCACTGTGAGCAGAAGCACCACTGGCGATGGACTCGGATTCTAATAATAAAATGGACGAGTTTGGGGAGAGCTTCTTCGAAAACAGAGCGACACTGGACCCAACAATTCCACCGCCAACTATGGCAAGGTCATAGACTGTTGGTTTGGTCTCGGAATCTAATTGTGTTTCTTTCCGTTTAGAATGAACGGAAATGGCCACAGCCGTCGCACTGACAACTCCGATTCCACGCAACAGGAATTGTGCATTATGTTGGGTGAAAAGAGACCGTTTCATCTGGGGTCAAAGGGCGGGTGATTGCACACAAAAAAAAAGCGACAAGAAAAGGTTGTATTCAAACTTGTTGGATTGTTTGGATCCAAACAACAAACATTTTTCATTAAGTGACGACCCCGTTGAATTGATGGAAGAACCTCTCATGTTGACAAGAGACGCCATGGATGCCACAGACCCGATCGAACGAGGTGTGCTGATTACCGGAAGTTCAAGAAACACGTACTTGTTGACCAAAAGAGGAATCTGCTTAGAAGGCCACGGCGATTTAGTTTTAGATTTTTCAAACGTCTTAGGAGTGAAACGGGAAGGAACCAAGCTCACATTTGCAAATTACCCGAAAGTCGCTTCCACTTCTTTGTGTTGCACTCCATCATTGCCCATAGAGAGAATTCGCAAAGAGATTTCGTTCCAATGTGAAAACGAAGACCTCGCTAAGAGTTGGGAATTATCCACTTGGAAGACGTTGCTTCCAGATTTGTATACACAGAAAAATCGATACCAGCGAAGTTTCCTGGTCTTTGTCAACCCAAAATCCGGTACGGGGAAATCCGAGAGGATTTTCCAAGAGTATGTCTTGCCCATGTTCCGAGACGCCGGTATTGAGTCCACCTTAGTGAAGACGGAGTATGCCGGTCATGCCAGCCAGTATGCTAAAGACAGTATCGATTCGAACACTCCGTACGACGGTATCGTGGTTATCGGAGGAGACGGTCTGTTCTTTGAGGTTCTACAGGGCATCATGACTCGTCCAGACTGGGCGAACATTCTGAAAAAATTACCCCTTGGTATCGTGCCTGGAGGATCTGGGAACGGTCTTGCGTTGAGTTTGGCGCACAATTCGGGTGAAGTGCCCGGACCTAGCAGCAACAATCCCTCAAATAACTCGTTTCTGATCGCTAAAGGCTATGTTTCCCCTTTCGATCTGTGCGCGGTTGACCATTTCAACAAGGGGAGAGTGTATTCCTTCCTCTCGTACGAATTCGGGTTTATGTGTGACATGGACGTGGGTAGTGACTATATGAGATCCCTGGGAGACGCCCGATTCACGTTGGAAGCCATTCGCCTGCTTTTTTCGCCCAAATCTTTCAAGTGTCGCCTCTCCTACATCCCCGCGGAAAACAACTCCATTTCACCCAAATTCGCACCTCGTATCGTCCCCTATTGGCAGCAAGAGGACCCGTATGTGGGTGCGGATGGTCCAAAGACAAGAAACTCGATTCCCTTAAGCGCACCGATCCCAAACAACTGGGTCACGATTGAAGATAAGTTCTATTTCATGTGGCACTCCACCGTCGCTTGGGTTGGCGGAGGAGGCCACATCTCTCCGCACTCGAGATGGGATGACGGATACCAACAACTCTGCTTCTACCGCAAAGGTAGTCGCAAGAAGTTTGCGAGGTACAACATTTTGAGATTTTTGTTGGCTTTGGAGAATGGCGGACATGTGTTCGATGAGGACGGGTCCACGAAAAGCAAATCCATCGAAATGTTCCCCACCACGATGTATCGCGTCGAGCCTTTGGAAGGCAAGGGGAAGACTCGCATGGCCATTGACGGCGAAGAGTTCGAGATGGGGCCGATTCAAGTCGAAGTGCTCCCAGGAATCGCATTACTCCTCGGGGGCTGTCCTCCAAGAAATTAATTACCGAGAGAGGGAGAGAGAAATTAATTACGGAGAGAGAGAGAAGATCGAGTTTTGTTGCTATAATCTATTCTTAAAAAACAAAAACCAAAGGAATCCATGAAGCCTTCACCCAGTTTTGGTTTTCTTTTGAGCCTTGATCGCCTCCATGATCATCGTCATGAACCAGAAATAATTAAGGGCAGTAAACCCGATGATGATACAGAATTCCAATCGGTTGATCGCGACCTGCCATCCTGTATAGCTTAATCGAGCCAACCAGGCCACGCGCGCCAGGAAAAACGTGAGCATCAATAAAATTCCGGAAAGCGGAGTTTGGTGTTGGAGATAATGGTTGAGGAAGGGGGTGCTTAGCTCCATTAACCAGCAACTTGAAGCGAACATCGTTTCATTCCAATTCCTACCATTGATCATACGGTAAGACGCAATCACGGTGATGACGTGATGTAACCCATAGACATAACTGTCAGGGGTCAAGCAATCTTTCAAAACAAGCATGGCGGGCGCGTCAGAAAAAACTCGAACTCTCACATCTATATCTATCTGTGGACTTACTGATGAAGAAATCGGAGATAAAGTAGCCTATCATGAAGAAGAAAGCATAAGGCTCATATTCTCCGTGGCCTAAAACGAGATTCACGGCTCCTGCGATAGTTAAAACGGTAGCGTGCAAACTGCTGAGATAGAATGGATTCTCTGTTTTCAATTGGAAGAGTACAGCCCAGATGAGAGTCGAGCAGAGAATCCAAGGAAGTCCATCGACGAGATTTACTTTGTCATCGAATAATAGATAACTCTCAACTTCATGTTCAGCTTTCAATAAGAATTCGTACACGGCTTCCATCTTTGACCACAAACAAACCAACAAGTTCTGGCCAGTTGGTTTTTGATTCTGTTGAGATGCTTTTTCAGTGAAAAAAAAAACTTGACTCAGATGAGGCGGGTCAATCGCTTCAGGAGAAAATTGATACTTGTATTTTTGTCAAGATACTGTCTCATTTCTTAAGCAGGGCAGGGTATAGAGGGATTGAGATGTCGTGAAGTTTGACATCATCGGTTGACTCCTCGCGTAATCCTAGCTCCTTAATTGACAGAATGCCGATGTTGTATTCTTTCGTTGCGTTGGCACTTGCAGTGCAACGGTCGTGTTTAAATTTGTTGACGAAGAACGATCAGCAGCTGAGACAGATTCTAAGATTTGCCCCTCCAAAGAAGCTTCGATAGCTATCATATATTCAACGGGTATGTAGAGCGAGACCTCAACCGAATTTCACCGACTCTTTTGACGTGTTCTTGCTTTCTTCGAATCACGAGCTGTTTTGTTTTGAACTGTTAGTCGCGGTAATTGAAAATCCCGAACCGTTGCAAGCATGCATGCAGTGGGTTGGTTCAAAACACGTGTTTCGTGAGCGTTTTTGCAGAAAAACGGTGTGTACGCGAGTTACATTAAAAAAAACCTGGAGGGGCGGAAGAGGAAACAAACGTAAATCAGAGAATCTAGAGAATAGAAAGAGATATAGAAGAAAGATTTGAAAGACTCCTTCTTTCACTTCCTTGATTCATCGATCGTGGTGTTGAATTTATGTGTTCGTTTCTGAAAAACGGTTGAGTGCAAAAAAAATTCGAAGGTGACACAACACAACCGAAGTGTAGTCAGAAACACAAAAAGAAAAGAAGAACCCATTTTAAAAGAAATGACTGAAGTTCTGCGATCCCGAGTCTCGGGCTACCTAAGTGGTGCATTCGAAACGAAATCAAGAAGTTCTTCAAAACTGGATTTCCCCAAGGCAGCCCCTCAAAGCAACGGAAAACACAGTGGCGCTGACTCTCTGCTGCGCAAGAAATCCCTGACCCCAATCGATACCAAGTCGTTGTCCCGAAAGAAGTCCTCAGCTGCGGAAAGCCTGAATGGGCTGCCTCGCAGTCGAGCCAACACTAGGGAAGCCCTCGGGGATGGAACCAACTCGACCCGGCTCTCTAGTTTAGGAATCTTTTCAAAGCAGCAACAACAACGATCACGAAAGCAGTCGGTGTTCACGAAGGAGGAGGAGAAGTCCATTCGCCAGGTGGCCATGCAGAACACCGCCAACAGCTCGGACAACGCTGCAGATTTGCGCAAGAACTCGGACCTCTCCCGCTCGCCCTTCCAGCGAATGCTGTCTTCCGGCAGTCTCAGCAGGACAAGTTCGTTGAGATCAGTGTTCGGAGGCAGTGCGCCTCAAGAGGAGAGGAAAAGCAACGAGGAAATGTCTGTCTCCTCACCCACCTCGGTGAACTTCAGGTTTTCTTTCAAGAAACAGAAGACGGTGGCCGCAAATCCGAGCATGAACTCCTCGATTTCTTCCTCTTCTGCTGATGTGCAAATGGAGAACATGTATTCGTCCAAAAAGGAAAGCGAACATTTCGAGTTCGTCAGTCCTTTCCTCCAACCAAGTGGCTTCTCTTTGTTCATCTTCTCAGAATCCAACGCCCCCCCAACGAGTTCCGTCGCTGAAGACGAAGAATAATCTATTGATAAGTGGGGCGAAATGTTTGGACTGTTAGATGCAAGGATAGCTCATAGAAATGTATTGATTTTTATATATATAAAGTATTAACTGATGATTGAGAATTACTCCTGGAGTGATGTTTACGGTTTGTTTGGTGTCAGAAAACTCCAAAAACCTGGTTTTTTCCAAATCCAAGCAAAAAAAAATTTGTTACTTTGCTTGGAACGCGCTCGTCTTCTTTACAATTTTGGAAATCATGGAGGTTGAGGTTACCGCTGACCCCAAGCTTGTATTAATCAAGATGGTCGTCCTGAATCTCATGAATATATGCCTCTCTTTAGCTTGCTACAAGTTGGATCGCCTCTGGCCCAGGACGCTTATCACCGCAATCTATTTCATCTCGTTTCTCTTATTCGCGCAGTTTGTTTCAAATGGACAATACGACTTTCCCACGTGGGGAAGATTGTTGAAAGTCTTTTGCGTCTTGCCTCTTGGGCTCGGAGTCATCCTCATGTATAAATCTCTCCCAAACAAGACTCAGCAGCGTTATTTGAAGGAAGTAACAGCGTACATCAACACTGCGGTGGTGGTGAACATTCTGATGATGGCCTTTATTCCATACGACGAAACTTACCGGTCAATCACCAGTCGCATCACTTGCATCTTCCTGTCCGTTTGGCTTTTGAAAGAAATGCACCGTATGGAGTGGAAGACTTGCGAGTTTGAGAATGGTCTTTTCCTTTTCAAAGCCTCCCCCCTGCTTTGGGTTTACTGCCATGCTATGTACCGAATCGTGCTTGTTAGTCTGCCTATTTTCGAGACACTCAGTTACGTCCTCGTCGAACCTGCAAGTTTGGGGATCATGTACTTGTTAGCTGCAGGACAACAGTCTGGAGATCCAGCCAGTAACAACAACAATAACACACAGAAGAAACCTGTTGGGTTCTTCTTTGGGTTTTCAGACACCATCGTGATCGCCTCGTTTTCTTTAGGCAGTTCGCTGTTTTTCGATGACCCGATTAGTTTGCAGCTCAACATGATCCCCCAGCATTTGTTAGACTTGGCATTAATCCCCGTGCACTTGATGATTATCGCGGTGGCCCTAGCTCACATCATTTCACTCTGACAACGCAAAGTTTAAAATTTTTCACAAACCAAAATCTGAACATATAAAGAATAATGTACTTGTGCAAAAGAAGAATAACTGTAAGAGTCTCTTCCACTTCAGCCCTTGGTCCGAGTCTGTTCGGCGACTCGCTTTAGCTCATCGTCCGGCTTGAGATATTCGTGCATCACTGCAGCCAGCTCGCAAGCGATGGTGCGAGGGAGGAAGTACCGAATCCACGTAACGATTTTCGTGCCCAGACCCGTGATCACGACAGGCTGGCCTCTGCCAAGTGCAGCCAAAGCTTCGATGACCACGTCTCGAGGCTGGTCTTCGAACAACGCAAGCTCCTTTCTTTTGTTCGCGTTCATGACCTTGTCGATGTTGGAAGTGTTTGTGAGACCGGCGACCACGGCGAGCACTTCGACGCCGAACGGCTGCAGCTCATACCACAATCCCTCAGCGAAGTTGGTCGTCCAAGATTTGGTCCCTGCGTAGTTGGCTACGTAAGGACTGCAGGCCACGCCGTCGGCTGAGGACATCAAGACGATGGCGCCTCTTCTGCGCTTGACCATCGGCTCTGAAAAAATAGATACGCTGGCCAGTGCACTTCGCACGTTCACGTCTACTGTCGCTTCATGGTATGATAAGGCGAACTTGGGGAAATCCCCGACTGGGGAGTAAGCGGCGTTGTAAACGAAGAATCCGACTTCTAATTCACTCGCGAGTTGAGAGGCCAAGGTTTTCCACTTTTCCACGTTTCCGAGGTCGCAGACGATGTATCTGTATTTCAAGTAAGGGATGGGGTGAGACAGTTCGTCGAGGCCCCTCTGC